>JAPYZO010005589.1:0-10090 GCA_030522905.1 Torymus flavipes | reverse complement strand
TTTTTTGAACGAAATCGAATTTCGAAATGCGATTTAATGCATTGTATTCTACGGGAAATTTGCTATTAAAAAAGCAAATAAAAAAAATCGATTTTTTTGTCCTCCAACCATGGCTTGTCCCCTTAAACCTGGCGACTCCCGCCATTTCTTGAGTATTTCCTCCTTCATTAAAATTGAGGTTCTTTCCTCAATTTCACCCGGCGGAACGCCTATCGACCATTGAGTCGCTCTGACCCGTAGAGCGCCTCTTCCCGCTAGGCGATCCGCTTTCTCATTGCCCCGGATCCACACATGCCCCGGCACCCAAATAAGGGTGACCGCGTTGTTACGGGCCAGGGCCGTGAGGATATCTATGCAATGTACTATCTATGCACTTTCTTGGAGAAAATGCTGGTGCAGTTGAGGGCCATCAGTGCTGCTCTGCTGTCTGAGTAGATGGCGATGGGACAACCCCAGTTGTTCCTCGGTAGTTGCACTGCAGTACACTCTACTGTAGCTCTAACTTCTGGCTGGAACACCGATGCGTAAGAGTGAAGTGTGTACACCAGCTCTGTGGAGCTACCTTGCTCCCAGGCACCCACCCCCATACCATTCTCAGTTTTGGAGCCATCTGTGTACCACACTTCGCCCGATTGGTTGTACGGGTGGGTACCGTTGGCCCACTCTTTTCTGTCAGAGATGTGCACTTTGTACGGTTTCTGGAATATAATCCTACGCCCTATCTTGTCACACCCCGATGCTTCGATTTCAGGGTGTAGGGCCTGACCAAGTTCTTGGTCAAGCCCTCTCCCTGTTCCAATGACCTCTCTAATCCGCACCATGTCTTGTTACCTTCGCCTTTGATAAAAGATTGCAGTGGTGGTACTCCTAGTATTAATTCGAGGGCTGCAAGGGGCGTTAGGCTCGGAGAGCCCGTTATGCCCCCTATAGCCAGTCTTTGTACTTTGTCTAAAGAGCTCTGGTGAGTTTTAAGTGAGCATTTCTACCACCAAACCAGCGCTCCGTGCATCAATCTGGGTTTGCTGATAGCTTCATGCATCCACCTTACGTTGTCCGGTGACAGACCCCAGGTGTTCCCAAAAGCTCTTCTACAGGCCCAGAAGGTATTTATAGCTTTCTCGCATATGTTACGTGTTTTCCCCAATTAAGTTTGGAATCTAGCGTCACTCCCAGATACTTAGCTTCATTTACCAGTTTCAGGGGTTTGCCGTATTTACTATCGTCCGATATATCTATCAAGAAAAATGCAACTATTCTGCGTACCAGGCGTACGTTCATCTCCACCCCGTCGATAAGCATTTTATCTTGATTAAATACATCACAATGCAAATGACCAATAATATCGACGGCTTTCCCACCAAGTATGTAATGTTGACGAAATAGGGCTTCTTTGTTCGCGACATCATTCTTCGTACTAATATTGGGAGCAGCATCAAAATTCTCGGCTGTATCATCGTACCAGAGCACTGTAGTTAAATATGATTCTTTAGCCGCTGGAGAATAATTCAGCAACGATTCAATATAAGTTCTATACGGGTATGCGTTGTTGGGAGGTGAAACGAGTTTTCGATTAAAAAAATCGTCAACTTGATTGAATATCAAATAAAGAAAATTGTTAACCGGTGCGACTTGGACGTTTTCCGCTTCTATTTCTATTGTTTCAACCTTTGCTTGAATGTAGAGCATCGTGTGCGCAAGGTCTATGTAATGTTCACTACCACTTGGCACCACAAACTGTATGGGAGCATCTCCTTCGTCGCTAAGCGATGATACGGGCTTGTAATGTAATAAACTGCTATTTTCAATGGAAGTTTGAGTTGTTGAAAGTGAGAAAATATCTAATTCACTAGACATACACTCCGTCGATTGAGAGTGTAAAAACGCTATGTTTCTTATTTTCGTCCAAAAATGTTTTTGTTGATATCACTGTAAGCTGGCTTCCTTTTCCTATTTCCTTTCCTTTTTTTGCTTGATATTGTGTGCCCTTTGCCGCGTTTTCTTTTTCTTGATAGCGATACGTACCACTGGTCTTTCTCGACTGTTGCCTGCGCTTCCGAGCGGGTGCTTTATATCCTAAGTCTTCCATCATCATCTATACTATTATATCGGCTGTATTCCAATATGATGTATAGTATGTTTTACATAAATATTGGGGTTTAAAAAAAAGTTGGGTTAAAAATGGGTTTTTATATTTTTTAAAAATTAAAACAAATTAATTGAATCTTTTGTACCCCTCCTTTTCGGAAAAGGAGAATGAATTAGTGGGTAAACTATTGTACGATGATGATGATGATTTTGAAGTCGGTTCTATAAGCGGCTGCTTCTCTTTATCTTTGGCGGCTGAGTTCTTCGTAGAAGTCTTGCTGTACGGTGGGCCCATACTGCTTGCTTGTTCCCAACAGGAATAACTTCTGATATTTTTATTTTGGGCCAAAAATTTCGTTAATATTTCTGTAAGTTGGCTTCTTCTTCTTTTTCCTATTACCTTACTTGTTTTTGTTTGATATTGTACGCCCTTTACCACGTTTCTTTTTCTTGATGGCGATACGTACCAATCGACTGTTCTTTCTCGACTGCTGCCTATGCTTTCGAGCAAGTGCTTCATATCAAGAGCCTTCCATCATGTCGGATATCATATTGGCTGCTTTTCTCTTAAAAAATTTTTTCCTGATTCCCTCGCACGGAGTTTTACGGCTTCTTTGAAATTAGTACCGTTATACGCCACGTCGTCCAAAACGTTGATACCTGCTAG
Source organism: Torymus flavipes (assembly GCA_030522905.1). NCBI lineage: Eukaryota > Metazoa > Arthropoda > Insecta > Hymenoptera > Torymidae > Torymus > Torymus flavipes. The sequence goes on along the minus strand of JAPYZO010005589.1, from coordinate 7,338 downwards.
CAGAGTTTCTTTTCCTACGGCTTTTACCCCGCTGGAAATGAAAGGTAACATTTTACGAAATAAACCACCTAGCCATGAACTTACACCACGACCCGTTTGATAGGTCGAATCAGTAAGCACGTTTCTCACTCCACCGCCTACTTGCTGCTCATCATACTCACTTGCTGCTCATCGTAGTACTGAATGTATGAAGCCATATTGTAAGCTGACTTTTTAACGACTAACGTAACTGTCAACGTTCCAAACTCGAATGGTACACTACGTGCATGCTGATCATATCGATGACGATTTTGTGAAAATTGTGATAGAGCAAGGGTAAATAGTGGATCGGAGCAAAGCGATGAACAGAGTTTGCGCCGAATCAGTAATTCGAATCTATGAGGGATACTATACGTAAGAGAGATGCCTGATTATCGCCGAGAGTATATGGCTCGCAGATATCCGTTTAGACGTACATTTGATCGGGGATGGTGCGAGAGAAGGTAGCAGGTCTGTCACCCACGATATCTCTTGGACCATCGTTAGCACTTACGACTACTTTGTGAACCGGATTTTAAAAGCCTAAGATACGACAAATTTTTTCATTAAATTCCAATACATGATCCTCTTCACAATCGCATCGTCGCTTTATAGTGTAGTAGCTCTTACGGGTATTCATTGGTACTATCATTAGATGACGGTACGTATCATTCGGTCTATTTATCTCGTTAGCGAGTTGTTTGACATTTTCATAGATACAATCGGCAAAGTAATGAGTGTCTCTTTTCAATATCTTATGGCTGTCATAGGAAGAGAAAAAGTAGAACGCCTTCGACTCTTGAACATGCGTTACTGTACATGGCACGTAAATTTCCGCGAGTCCAACAAGCCATTCACCATGAAGTTTTATTTCGCGCTGTAAGTATGTGGTGAAACACGTTGTGGTATTATCGTCAAAACATCCAATACTACTATTACTCGGCAGCACCATGTAAAATTCATCTTGATTGTCCATTTTTGTTGTTAGATATGCTCGAGCTCGCTCGCTTTTATTTAAGAGCTGAATTTATCCGAGTATCCTAGCCACTTGACCAGTACTTGTTTGTTCGTGCCTCGACCACGCTTACTTATGACTTGTTCAACTTTAAATTTTTGATTGGCGATACGCGCTGTATCTTGAACACCTCCTGGCTGAAATTTTTTTCATAACCACGCTCACGGGTGTTTTTCGTTTGACTGATACGTACAAAGTCACCTACCTTGCATTTAACTGTTGCGCCGAGCGCCCTCTTTCTTTTGTTTCTTTGAGAGCGTCTTTGTAAATGTTCTCATGCTTTTACCGCGTTCTACAAATTTACTTCCGATGGTTTCATCCTCGTTCCACTGTGTAGCGTATGATTATAAGCATAAATAATTTTTGGCACAACGTCAACCTAACGCTTGGTATTTTGGCACGTAAAATACCGCCATATCCGTTCCCTTATGATTCTATTGAGCCTTTCTGCGATGGCTGCTTTGATATAAGCATTTCTCGCTACTTTAAATTGTATGTTACTTTTTTGAGAATGTTTTGAAAAGCTGAACCAACGAATTCTTTGCCACAGTCTGATTGCAAATACCCTGGTACTCGCGGGCTTGCCCTGTCTAGAATTTTTTTGAATGCGCTGGCAACGTTACGCGCTGTTTTATCGCGCAATGGCTCGATCCACGCATACTTACTGCGAACATCCACAACAACGAGAATATATCAGAAGCCATCGTTGTAGTCTTTTATCGAGGTTAATTGTAGCAAATCACACGCCCACTCATCATCCACGTTGGTGACGTTGTAGTGCAGTCTCAGAAATTTTCGCTTTATAAGATGATGAATCGTGTAAGCGTCTTGATTACTGAGTCATGCGTATATTCTAGCCTTCTCGTTGGGCCGACTTTTCTTTTTATTTACACGCACGAGATTTCGCACACCCGCGTATCCTGTCTCGTGCGGAAGATCGTAATACTGTTTCTCGTATTTCATGTCTCGTGTTTGCGGGCGTGCGTGTTTTATACCATTTGGAATCGTAACCACTTCTTTTTAGTTTGCTCGGCCTTTCTTCTGCTCCTAAGCACGGAAGAGCGCTCTGCATTCATGTCTTTCTTATTCAGCCGTTGTTTGGCCGTATTCAAAGGAGCCGTCAGTACTCTGCCAATTTTTAAAACTTCGCTGTTACCTATTAAATTCATCGACATATCGGGAGTTTTAACAAATTTAGAAGACTCCATGCGACCAACTAAAGCTTCCTCCTCATTATTTTTCTCCTTCTTCTTCTAACCACATCATTCAGTAATTCTGTAATATTTGAACGCTCTACCGTGCGATCGTAAGTATGGCCGAACGCTGTTTGTTGTCACAGTGTGATGAAGCACCCAAAACTGCCAATTGTTTTTTTTTAAAACGTTTAGTACAAGGCAAACAGCGTCTAGAATCCATCCGTGTTGTGGCTGCCATTGTTATCTCTCGACTGTATGACGCGGGGGCTCATGCTTATGACGTATCTATTTCCTTTTTTCCTTTAGCCCCACCACCAGCGCTGCAGCTTCTTCTTCTTTAAATATAATTAAACTATGGGAACTTGGAATTTTTTGGCACGTAGGCGTAGTGCGTTTTGTCGTCGGAAAATATGCAAGTGCGAAATCTAAACTCATAGACAGTCTTGCGATAAATCCAGAAAAAGATACGTATGTGGGGTTCGCGTAGCGTCGAGGTAGGCCTCTTTTAGAAATTTTGGATATATTTTGTGTTCTGACTTATATCGCGCTGTGACTTTCTTTTATGAAGAATATTTTGTGTTATGAATATAACGCTAATATTTTTGTGATGACTGCCTTTCGTGAACAAATCTAATATCACATTGCATGAAGATTCACGCATCAAATCATCGAGAATAAGTAATATTTTTATCGCTATAGTTAGAGTAATTGCTTGCTTGAGGCAGTCTCTCCCGAAATTCGATACGCGGTGCGTACCACCACCGGGTCTCAGTTCCGTTCGGTACGCTTCTTGACACTCTGTCTAATAAAAAAGTATGTGATCGAAGCGTACGTTACAGATTGTCGGTAAATTAGCGAGAAATTTTTTTTCGAACTGAGTTTTGCCGCATCCGGTAGGTCCGCATACGCAACACGTAAATGGATGTTTCCAACGCGTATCCATTTCCGAGACTGACAATGAAACCAATTTGTTTGTTCTTTTACCATACAAATATTTTTCACATACAAAAAAAACTATCTGTCACCCCTGGCGCGCGTCGGCCCCGCGGCGGCGCGCACCCTCTCAGCTTATAGACGAGCGCTCTATCAGCTTATAGATGCGCTCATGGTCGACCGGCGGACACGCGCGTTCTTAGCTTATAAGAGAGCGCGCTCTTTATCAGCTAATTCAGCGGGGGTATTATTCTGTAAAAATAATGCGGTAATCAAGGCGCGTTAAGCGATCCTGAGCATGCGCAGTAACGAAAAGCGATAATTTTCAAAGATTTTTATCGTCTTTCGCAAGCGCTAAGAGCTATTACGCCATCATTATGCATTAAGTAATCGAAAATAACGCTATTTCCGAATTTCAATGCGTTTATTCAGTTTTATTTATCGCCTAGATAAAATAACGTTAAAGCAATATTCGTGCGTTTATTATTTTGCAACGAAAGATACGTTTGAAAAAATAAATAACATGTTATAATTATTTATTTGGTTAATTTATTCTCCTTTTAAAAAAAAAATGATGAATTTATGTAGCCATGAATAAAGGAATGAAAACAACGAAAAATAAACATTGAATATTAAAATTATTTATTTTCCTATCTATAATACGTGTTGACTATACGATTACTACGAGACTTCTTGTATCTCCTAGTATAATTGTAAATACGCGTCTACTAGTTTTAGTGCAATGAACTATGTTGTATATTAATTGCAATAAATTATATATGTTAACATTTCTTTTTATGCTAACGACTTCATGACATTCCGTCATAAAATGACTGCGATTGTATCGATGTACTTATAACTACTATGTAAACGAGATGCTATTATTGTGATATTAATGTACCTAGAGCTAGTGCTCACTAACTTGTATCTTTTCTGGCTAGTCCAGCCATAAGCTGAATAAATATAAAATATAAATATTAGATAAGACGATCAAACGGCAAATACGTATCCCCACGTACCCAAATATCTCATAGTTAAGACAACAATCGATGATGACTAACTTTAACAAACGCTTTTGCGAAGTCAGTATAAATAGCATCGATCTGCGTCCCAGCGATAAGGTTTTCCGATAGGTAGTTATTAAAAATTAATAAATTCGTTTGGGTAGCCCGATCATAGGTGAAACCGTACTGTTGCTCGGCGATTTTACAAAACAGGTTCACCATGAGAGTATTAGCAAGCAGCGCCTCTAAAATATAAAAAAATGTTTAGCAGTTTCCAAATCATTACTAGCAGTCTATCATTTAAAAACATTTTAGACGGAATATTAGAGTCCCTTTTGAAATTTTTTACGAATGATCAGAAAGATTTAATATTTATTCGCAGACTAAACTCGACATATTTGATGTAATTACGATCTAAATCTTTTGAACTGAATAAAAAGAGGGATCACGCGTAGCTTTCCACATACTCTTTTTATCACGAATTACTCGAATTAAATCATGATCATACCAGTTTGGATATAAATTTGGACAACATAAGAAGTTGGGACCTTATTGACAATTAAGTTATTAATAATTTCATTGAAAGATGTAATATTATGATCCAAATTATCATTGCTAAGACTAAGGTCCCAATTAATATCCTTAAGGTGGTCAACAATTACATCATAGTTCGCTTTAAAAAATTTACGTTTTACAAAAGATGGTTTACAATTTACAGCGCTGTCTTCGCTGATCTTGAAAAAAACGCAAGAATTGATGGTAGTTCATAGGCAGCAATTCTTATTGAATGTCCAACAGTGAAACAGAATTGCTAGGTGCGAAAAAAATATGTAGGGTATATCCTTTGGTTGATGAATGTGATAGTGTTGCTAGAGATATGAAAATTTCGACAAACAGTTGTTCTGTGGATGCTACATAGCTTCAGTCTGTAGCACGTATACTATTTTTAATGGCAATAAGTACACCAACTCCTTTAGCCACTTCCATTTCCTCTAAGTTGCTCTAACCAAGTTTCTGTGATCACAATAATATCCAGTGTGTAATAGAAGATAACAGTTTGATTTAAGGCGGGAAAGTTTATCACAAATGGAGCGGATATTCTCATAATACAAAATTATATTATTGGAGTAGAAGGTAGAGTGGTTTACCATTGATAAATTTTACTACTTTTGGTGAATTTGAATGTGCTTTATTATGTGTGTCTGCTGTATGAATTTACTTTGGAAATTCATCACATAGTGTCATTGTGAAACCTGCAGCAACCGATATACCTTAATATAAATTTTCTTGTTGCCGACGACCCTTAAAACTTCTGCACTTGTGCCAAATCTAACCATGATTAGTCGTATGTTACTACGAGCAGTAGCTTTGGTGAATCTCCTAATCTGAATGCCGTTTAAGTTGAGATTATTTATTTTTCTCAGACATGTTTTCACTTGCTCTTCATCTAAAGCATTACTGTCTTGAGGCACATTATATAAAATTATATTAAAAGAGCGGTTGTGATGATCCTGCATCTCAGTGGAGACTGTGCTGGGTGATAGATCAGCTAGGTGAACCATGCCATAAGATATTTCAAACGTATTCTCTGGTTGAGAGGCTAACTTACTTTCAACATTTACAAGTATATTTTCTAAGCTGTTAATGTCATATTTTAAGGAGCTGATGTCGTTGCTATGTTGATCCAAACGAATGTTAATGTTATCCAGTCGAGCATTAGTAGTAGCAATTTTTCAATTGAGCTTTTGAGATTCTTTTAAAATTATCTTAGCCCAAAATGTCTTGAGAGAAGAAATTTCAGAAAGAGATTGAGATTTGGTGAATTTTTCTATCTTACTTCCTCCTTCAAGGTAGTATGTATAAATCCATCCAATTTCTGTCTTACATCTTTCGGCACAATATTGGTGATAAGACAACACATCCCTCACACATTATTCCTGAGCCTGCAGCCACATCTATTTTACAGTAAGGACAAGATCTACCGTTTTCTCTCATTGTGGTAGCAATTGATTAGATAGACTGGTGATTTACGTCTAATAGATAAAAATTGTTACTTGCAATGCAATCAACCGCCTCATAAACTATAGATACAAGAATAATAATATATGGTGTCAGTCAATTGATGTTAAACTGTATGATATGGCCGCATATAAATAATTTTTTTCCCAGGTAGATAAAATAGGAAATGCTCAAAAAACATTGACTTTAGTTGAATAATGATATAGTTATTTTTCTTGTAATTATTAGAATGATTTGTGTTGTTGTTAAACATAGTTGCGCATTCAAAACTGAGCTACGAGATATCAATGAATTTAATAGTTTTATTAATAGTTTATAAATTCTTCCTCCTAGAGGAAGCTTTGTGATAGTAATTTTTTTACTTGTAAAAACATGTTATAATTGTTTTTGAGGTGTTAGACATCAAAATACATGACTTTTGCAAAATGTTATAAAGAAAAATATGGAAAAATCGAAAATAATTCTTTTCATCGCTTATACAAAAATTATATTTAACATCCTAGAGCTACCACTACAAAATTAAAGGAAAAAAACGCCGGAGTTAAAGAATATTTGAAACCTTCGCCGAGTTATATGGTTTTTGAAACCATTCTATGAGATGGTGGATTTTCGAAGTTTTCTATGAGTTGGCGGGCTTTTGAAACAAACGCCGGGTTAGCAGATTTTCGAAAGAAACGCCGAGGAAATTTCTACGTAATCTAATTAGTTTATAAATTCAATAAATAGCATGTGATAATACATTAAACTTTTTAATTTTCAATTTAAAAATCACTACATAACTATTTAAAATAGAATTTTCTTGATCCTTTTGAATAATGTCTTCATGGAAAATCAGATATGAAGAAAGAATGAAATTTTATGTTAAAATATTCATTTAAAAAAATTTTTTTATTGAATTTATCAATTCTCGTTGAGAAAGCATTCTGCTACAGCAGTTAGCAGCGGTTTTTCTCTAGCGTGCCGATATTAACTCTTCGGTCCCTGTTTGGGGAAGAAGTTAATTTCTTCCCATTTAAATCTCCCGCGATAGCGCGCAAACTGACTATACCTCTTTCGCCGCCGCAGAGCGGCAGCACTGCACAGTGTCACTGCGCATACGTCGGCGCGTACGTTGTCACTGCGCATACGTCGGCGCGCACAGCCTAGATTCGGC
>JAPYZO010005588.1:0-11836 GCA_030522905.1 Torymus flavipes | reverse complement strand
GGATAAAATTAAACGTATATTGGCATTTAGATTTCTGCGGGTGTTATATAATCTCGTGATTTATTTATTGATTATCTCCAAGTGTGTTTGTGTTATATAATATATGGAAGGCCGTGGGTATATCAATTATTCTATTTTATGCTGAAGACGAAATATACTGTCAGATTTATTGTGTGCGGGTGTCAGCATAAAAGTATATCTTGCGTATATATACATATATTTTATACCGTATTGTTTACATAAAATATTACAAGTTTGTTTCCACTCAATTATAAAATCTCGATTTGTTTACATAAAATATTACAAGTTTGTTTCCACTCAATTATAAAATCTCGATTTGATATAATAACGTTGGTGGAAAGACATTTCAGTATTAATTAAGTAAAATGGCCCAGCTACAGTAAGACGACGATATAATCTTAAGTCTCCTGTGCTGTTTAATTAACATTAAAAGCGCACTCAAAGCAGCAACATTGTTTCCTTCTCAAAGTAAACAGCATTATTGTGCTCTCTCTCTCTCTCTCTCTCTCTCTCTTCTCAGTATTTTTCTCAAGGAAAATGAAAAGAGAATCTCCCAGCATTTCAAAGACAAACTTTGCTGCGAAAACTTTCCCTCTAACGAAATAATATATTTCAATGCGCGCGGCGCGCGACTCTCCAATTCATCTGAAATAAATGTGTACAGCGCCGCCCGCGCTCTTTCTCGCTGGCCTATAAAATCATTCGGAGCAACGCCCCGGGGCGGATGAAAAAAAAAAAGAAATCAAGCTCGCACGAAAAAAAAAGACGCCAGACTAATAAATTACGCGCCGTTCCGCGTAAAGGGCGAACCCAATAGATTTTTCAAAACATCTCTCTCTATCCTTTCAGTCCTATGAAAATCGAAGCGCCGCACGCACACGCGGGCCGAAAGAAAAATTCCCCGCGCCTTCCATTCCACGCTCTTTTTTCCGTTCCACATATACACACACACACGCATGTATACACGTACACATGCGCACGTACAAGCTCCGATATCGACTTTACGTCTCTCTCTTTCTCTCTGGCGCGGGCGCGGCGGCAGTCTCACTCTCTTGGCTCGCCGCCAGGCCTGTTTCCATCAGATAACAAATTCCTAAGCTTCGAGAGAAAGAGAGAGAGAGAGCACGGGATGTACACACGCCGTAAGCCTATTTGCGCGCGCGAGCCTCCTTTTTCTCTCCCTCTCTCTCTCTTCTCCTCGCGGATAAAGTAATCCTCCGTCTTTTTCCGTCTCTCGCGCTGCACGCCGCCGCGAAAAAGCCTCCTCCGCGTGGTACACAGGTGTATATGTATACAACCAGAGATACGGACCAAAACAATCGAGAGATAGAGATAGAGAGAGAGAGCGAATCAGCTGACGCGCGTGTATACGCGTCGCGTTCGACCGTACGTTATCTTATTAATAATGAAAATTGAATTCGCTCGGGGAATTCGCGTGTGTGCAGCCCCTTTGTTTTTCAACTTAAACAGAACACCGCCCGTAGAGCTGCGCTTTTTCTGCGGCTGCCGTTTTATTATTCAGCGCGAATTTCTCGCGCTCGCGCGTGGTGGTACGAAAAGGGAGGGAAAAAAAGCGCGCGGCATTGCTAAATATTAACGGGGCATACGGCTGTACACATATGCGCACGCTTTTTTGCGCGCGCCCGCGCGTTTCCTTTGTCGCGCGTACGTACACACTTTTTTTCGGGTAATCTCCTTGAAACGAGCGCGCGGGTAATAAGATTAACTACTTTGGATTATGCGCATAGCGCTGACTGCAAGGCTGCGAGAACGACTTTTTTTGTCGACAGTGTAGGCGAGAGAGGGCGTGCGCAATTGTGATAAGTATATGGAGTGCCGTTTGATAAGTGGACTGTGTCTGTAAAATTGGATGAGCACCACTTTGTTTCGTTTCGTTGTGGCGTGCAGAATAAACAAAACCTTCCTTTTGAGAAAAAGAGGTACACTTAATTGTCGTAAATTTAATTTTATGTATCAAGATTTTATTTATTATACGGTTTTTTAAGGGAAGCTCTTGTTTTGTGGATTTTTAGAAGTCAGAACACGTTAAAAGTTATTAACTTCAAGCGAATAAAATATATTTTTTTCTTTTATAAAATATAAAGTAACACTATTATCAGAAAATAAACCATCAACTGATTCTATATACCTTTATTAAAACCATCTGCCACTCGTACAATATCGATCGACTTATATACGATAAATCATTTTAAGATTAATTACTTTAATATATATTTGATATTTAAACGTAACGTAAATAATTATTACATTACATAAACCTACATACAGTGAGTGAAATCAATTATTCATTGCTCTCTTAATTAATGTCATGATGTATTTTACGCAATGATTGATAATCAATTAATAAAAGTAAACAATTTATCTCCATAACATGTCAACATAATTATAAATGAAAACGATTATATTATATTACACCGAGACAATAATAATTCCAGGTTGAATGACACACGCAAAACAATAACTCGCCCCGCGCGCCGCGGCAAATAACAAAACGCCCGAAAGCTGCCACGCCAAAAAATATCGAAACTATCGCTCTCACTTGGCGGCTTTTCGCTGCTGACGCTATATATGGCGCGACGCCTGCAAGTGGTGCGCGAGCGGGAGAGCAATCGCTGGTGAGAAAACTTTATACTCCCTCGTTGGAAAGTACGAATCGGCACGCGCGCCACTTTTCCCTCTCTCCCTCTCTCTCTCTTCTCACTCGCAATACGGAATTACGCTCTCGTTTGTTTCGTATTTTCGATAACGCTCTCCCTCTCTCTCTCGCTCTCTTGCGCGCCAATTCTTTCGATAGCGGGCGGGGCGACAATTTTAAACGTCCCGGTGGAATAAGGTCGTCTCTCGCGCCAGACATAGTAAAATTTTATCGCCGAAATGGCTATGAGGGCTCCGAAGCGCGCGGAGGATAGCCCGGATTCCGTTTCCTTGTCGCACGTCGACGACGATCGAGGGAATATTTAAAATTTAAGGTATGCAGTTTATGCGATGATAAAATCGAAGAGCACTGAATTTACTTCGCGTTGATGGCTTTAATAAGACGATAGTGAAGAGGCTATATCGGTATTGTTTTCATTTTGAGATTTTTATTAGTTTTTATATTTTTAATGTAAAAGTTTGCTGTGAGTGCGCAAAAAAAACTCTCATCGACGTGTAGCATAATTTTTTCTATTTGTTTTTCGTTTTTCTGTTTTTTTTAGTTACTAAATATAAGTACAAAAATTTGTAAATATATATTCAAGGTTCTCAAAGTATATATTTATTACTATTACATACAACTTTTTTTATTTCGTTCTTCTTCAATTAATGACTTTTTTGCTTGATCGCAGTATTGCCTTTTAGACGACTCCTTAAAAATCTGTTATTTTCTACATCTGTAACTTCCTCAGTACTTGCAGTGGAAGTTTTTAAATAATATTTTTTTATTCGTCTCTTACTTCTTTTAAATTTTTCTTCGGGATTTTTCTAATTATAGTTTACTTTTCTTTTCAGTGATTCTTATGTTATTATATTATCTATTATTTATTGTGAACTTAAATTTTTCTTTCTAAAAGTTCTTTTCTTCTTTCGTGTTCTATTTATTTCAATTTTTTCTTTATGACTTTCACTTAATTTATTTCGTCGTTTGAAGATTTTTTCTGATTTTTCTCTGCAATTTCTTATGTACTTGAAATTTCAATTTGTTTCTCTTTGTTTTTTTTTATTTACGATTGCTTTTATCTTGCTCAGTTTTTTTATCGCAGTGTAAATTTCGTTTTATTCTTTTTGTATTTGTTATTTGAATGGGTTCTTAACTAGCCTTGAAAAATGTGCACATGTTATTTTTGCGATCTTATTTTTGATGACTTTATTATATACAATCATTTTCTCAGTGCCTATACGACCGAATCCATCTCAAATCAAATATGCAGAGTATGTCTACATCACCAATCATTTTGGAATTAAGGTATTCTTTGTTTTCTTCTCTAAAAATGATTTAACACGTATTATTTTCGATTGCAATAAAATGGCATCTATTTTGCAATGTTTAAAATTTCATGCAGAATTCAAAATTTGAAATTTTCTTTTTCAATGACATCTTCATACTACTGCTATTTCACGAGGTTTTTAAGCTTTTGAGTAATTTGAACGATCTTTGACTCAGTTCAGCGACCTCTTTCATCTTCTGTATAATATTTGAATACAAATAAAACAATACATAAGTTTATACAAAAAATACACTTTTTAGAAAGATAAATTTTTCACAAAAACTTAACCGCCCAGTGCCGATCTGTCCTGCTTTTATTAGGATCATACGAAGAGTTGAGGAACACTCAATAAAATATATCACTTGGTAGTAAAAGAGTAAAACAATATATTCAAGTCAAGTATATAAAGATAATACAACGTGTGCACAACAATGGCTATATTGCGAGTTGCGCGTAAAAAGTCGCAACACACGATCGAGCACTGCTCTCGCTGTAAAAGATCAAAAAGATTAAATTTTCAAGAATTATTCTTATCAAAATCTTATATTTTTAAATTTAAATTTAGAATATATAACATATGTTATGTTTAAATAATTTAAAAATTATAGAATATTTGTACAATAATCACTATATGTATTTTATTTAATTAATTTATCGTTTATCTTTTGATAAAAATCAGTGCTTACTGATATCTTTGTTAATGAAATTTTTTTACTTTTATCAGGTATTTACATAAAATAATTGTATTTTATTAACCGTCCCGAAAACATGAATCTCCATCTACTTATACAAGACGTTTATCGTTGCGATAAGCAAAAAAAGATTCTCGTATAACTCAGTTAATCACTGCAGAATCAGGCTCGAATTTTTCATGTTTAAACAATTAGTACGTTGTATGTACGTGTTTGAATATATGTGTTTCCATATTCAAATCAACTCGCAGCGACTAAGTATCCGACGCGTGTGCGATTGCCTGGTCACGATTGCCACGTAAGTGGAGAAACTTTTCACGAAAAACTATATTTGTAATAGTCGCGTGGTGCTCAAATCTACTTGTTAACAGAAAACGCGTGTATTTGATTCGGGAACTACTCACTTCGTTTTAAGCATATGTTTAAGCTTCATCGTACGTGATCAGTTTTCACTCTTCGGGATTTAAATCTATTTGCATTATATGTGAAAGTCTAAATAATGTCGTACCTTGTTTCAAAATTAACATGGTGTATTTTCTTATCTGGATTCTTAATGGTAGTGCTTACAAGTGCGAGTGATAGTAAAAAAGACGATCCTCCAGCAGTATATATACCAAATTTAGGTACCGTAATGGGATATTACAAGATGTCACAGAAAGGCAGAAAATATGCTGCTTACGAGGGTATACCTTATGTTCAACAACCACAAGACAGATTAAGATTCAAGGTATTAAATAAAACAATTACTATTTTGCTAAGATGAGTACTTTACGTTCTAAGTATGAAAATTATAGAATCCTGTTCCATCTCGCATTTGGAAGAACGCTAAAAATGGAGTTTTGAACGCTACGAAGCAGAGTGCGTTTTGCGCCCAATACGCTGATGTACTGCCAGATAAAAATGGACGACCCGAATCGGATGGGCAAATTACAGGTTCCGAAGACTGTTTATACTTGAACATTTATGTACCAATTTCTACGAAAAAGATGCCTGTTATCTTCTTTATACATGGAGGATCTTTTATGTACGCCAGTGGGAATCCATTCGGTCATAAATATCTAGCTGACAAAAATCTCATTTTAGTTACGATTAATTATCGCCTTGGACTCTTAGGTATTCCGTTGTATGTTAATTGTATTGACTATATCGAGATAGATAAATGATATGACAACATGTTTCATTAGGCTTTCTTAGCACTCAAGACCATGTTGTCCCAGGCAACCTAGGCATGAAAGATCAAGTAATGGCACTCCGATGGGTTAATCAACACATAGAGCGTTTTGATGGTGATTCTAAGAAAATTACTTTGGTCGGCTTTAGCGCCGGCTCCTCGAGCGTTCAGTATCACTATTTGTCGCCGATGAGTCGAGGTCTATTCCACGGATCTGTTGGTTTGAGTGGCACTGCCGTTAATCCATGGGCGTACGAAACCAAACCCGCTGAAAAAGCTAAAAAACTTGGTGCTCTATTGAATTGTCCGACTAATAACTCTGTCCAAATGATCAGCTGTTTAAGAAAAGTACCAGTCCGCCTATTACTGAACGCAACGGCTCAATTTCAAGTAATGTTCTTTAAACTAGTAAATCATTTTGCATTACTTATGTTTTTTTAACGAATAGGGTTGGAAATATAATCCAGAAGCTCCATTTGCTCCAGTAATTGAAAGACCTAATTCATCTATTACGCCATTTTTAACGAAATCGCCTAAAGAAATTTTTGAAGCTAAAGAATCGTATGATGTACCTGCAGTGTATGGTTCAGTTAGTCAAGAAGGATGCGACCCAGTAGCAGGTTTCCTCCATTAAAGATTTGTTTGATTAATAATGTTTATTTAAATATTTAATTGATTAAAAAAATTTTAGCTTACGCACCACATGACAATATTCTAAACGACCTTAACCACAATTGGAAGTCTATAGTTCCCTACTTATTGGAGCTTAGTAATGATACTCTTACAAATGCACAATTAGAAAATCTTGCTATAGAATCAAGGCAAGAGTATTTTGGTAACCAATCGATCAGTAAAAAAACCATACCGCAGCTAGTAAAAATGCTAACGGATCATAGATACTTCATAGGCTTTGAGGATGCTATTAGGCTGCAGGCTAAAGCATCAAAGAGTCCTGTTTACTTTTATTACTTTTCCTTCAAAGGATCTCAAAGTTATAGTGACAAACTCAGTCACACTCATAATAATTACGGTAGGATACTTTGCCAAAAATCCACAATATTATCAAAACAGGAAAGTATTTTTAACTCTTGGATATTTGTTATCATTATTTGCATTTAGGTGTTTGCCACACTGACGATTTAAACCTCGTTGTTGAAAATTCTAAGATCGATCCAACGAAAACCAAAATGGAATGGGCTATGTCAAATTTTTTGATGAACATGTGGGAATCAACAGCTACTTCAGGGTTCGTAAATGCTCAGCGATGCATCATCAGATCACATTTAAATATATATTAAACAATGACAATGTGCTAATTATTATATTTCGAATAATCTCGAGGGAAGAAGCGCTTTACCATTTTGTCTTTTAGAATTCCAGATACTTATAATAACACGTGGAAGAAAGTTGATCCGAATAATCCAATTTTTGAATATTTGTGGATCAAATCATCAGAACCAAACTCTAACGTTATGAGCGGAGATAACAATTTTGGGAATAAGAAATTTTGGAAGAAATGGTTTTAAGCGTCGTTAATTTGAAGAAAAAATTGTCAAATTCAGGATCTATATAATATAGCGACCTCAGTATACATTTTAAACATTTTATTACTTACAAGGTAATACCTGCAAACGAAACTGATAAATTTGACATTAAAAAGACCTAAAACATGCAACGCTTAATGTCTTATTTCCTCATCTTTCAACCTGAAGCCAATCTTACTAAAAACCTCAAAGACCACTCAGTCCTCGATTCCAACTACCCCGATACACAGTTTGCGCTCCGCAGGCAAATATCGCGGACAGTCATGTGTAAGAATAATTGATATGTCTGTCACTGCAAATATCATGGACAGTCATGTAAGAATAATTGATATGTAGCTATCTGTCAACTGCAAATATCCATTGTAACTCCATTTTACATACTAACAATACCAGATGGGGTCATATCCCAAGTTATCAATAAATCAATCTAATCTAATCTAACTTGTGTCTCTCCACGCGCCGTGCTCTGAGCTTTTCTTTTTGCACACACGCTGGTACGGCTACCTATATAATACGCAAAAATACGGTTATACGGAATGAGTGCATTTGCCGTGGAAAATGGCGCTCGCCCGCCCGTGCGGGGAAAACGAGCCGAGAAGAGAGATAATCGTGTAGTCTAACCGAAGGGATTTTGCATTCTCGCGGCAAAAGTATTTACCGATAATGATAAATAATTCTCTTGATAAACAATCGAAAAATCGAGTCGATATAAGCTAAAAGAGTGGTGCGGCATCGATCTGATTCTCTAAGCTGTCTTACTTTGTCCTTCTCTCTCTCTCTCTCTCTCTTTCTCACGCGCGTGTTACCCGGATTTTCATCTCCCTCTTGTGCTCGACGTCATGCAGCGCACATCTCGCGGATTTTTCTATAAAGAGTTCTTTATCACGATGGTTTATTGCTATGGTAAATTACTGAATGCTATACTTGAAATAAATGTTAATGAATTTACTTTGCTGCTTTTCGTGTACATTTTCCGGCATTGTATAAATATAAGCTCTGTTTATTTACGGTTTAATTAACAACTAAAACAACATTTAAATTTCTGTACCGTATGATGATTACATGTAAACTGCTAAATTGAAACCACACAAAAGCTGCTGCTAATGGACTGACACTTAGCTTCCACAAAATAAATTGACTGTTTCCTCACAGTAATTTTTAAAGTCCTCTTCCAAAACCATTTCACAAATATCAGAAATATTAGCTTTATCCTACAAAAAGAATTTTGAAAATCCAAATTTCATTATCGATATAACAACTCACACATATATAGATGCACAAATATCTTTAACAACATTTTTTAAATATTTTCTTTTCGAACAATTCATTTCATCCTCCCAAAGCTCGCGTAAATAAAGAAACAAAACTGCTCATATCGCGACACCGCACCTCTCAAGCATCTCTCAGGAGCTCAACGACCCCGGCGCGAATTGCACCTCTCCCCGATATCTTCCAAACGAAATAACGGCAAAATCGCCGGTCTCATCCTCGACCCACTGAATAGCGAAAAATTCTTCCGCCTTCTCCCTCGCCCCATTTCTCTACACTTTCCATTTTCGACTTAGAGCTCCGGTGAAACGGAACGACGATAGTTTTCGGAAGCCAGCCACGCTCGTGCAAGCTCGGCGCAGTCTTACAACTCTGCAGCGCTGAGACAGCGCGCACACGCGCGCGAACTCGTGAATGAGGTTGTTAGCAAGTGCTAGACTGAACCCTATATCTCGAATTCGCCCACCATCGTCGTCGTCGTCGTCCCTTCGTAACTTAGTACTCGGGACGTGTACACGGCCGCCCCCTCTGTGCGTCTGATTAATTTGCCTAATGCCGCGAATTAGCGGAGACACGCGTGTAAACGTGACGTCGGCCCCCGTCGCTGCTATGTCGCCGTCTTTGTATTTACGTGTGTGTGTGTGTGTGTGTGTACACGCGTGGCTTGATCGTAGAACGTAATAACGGTAGTCTCGCGGGTGGAGGTGGACGAAAATGCCTCGGTTCTTGGCGCGGGGTACTCGACGTTTCATTATCGGGCAGCAAGAGAGAGAGATTGAGAGAGAGAGAGAGAGAGAGAGAGAGAGAGAGAGAGAGAGAGAGAGAGAGAGAGAGAGAGAGAGAGAGAGAGAGAGAGCAGAAAGAGATGAAAATGGTTGGCGATGTTGTCTGGGACAGCTTGTTGTTGTATAATAGAGTTCTGATGGAATAGAGAGAGTTTCGCTCGTTAGTTTGTAAGTTGCTACAGGAGTGCTATGGGAGTGGAAGATGGAGATTGTGAAAATGTTTATTGATACGTGCAGAGCTTTCCAAGCTTTGGTTTATGGAACTGATATTTGTAAAATAATTTACTAATTTTATGAGAGCTATATAGAAGAAAAGTCAAAATACAATTGAAAAGCAGACTAATAAAAATTAGTTTAATACTAAATAATACTTAGAATCGTATTCCAAATGGCAATGACAGTTGTAATAGTATAAAAATGTATCAATAAAAAAATGAATTCTAGAGAAAAGTTTAAAAGTAATTTGACACAATATTTAATCAAAAGGACTTTTCACTCTTTGTTTGCAAACAGCAAATATTGGCGTCATCCACAGTTTATTTGAAATCGGTCAGCTTTTAGTATCTTTAGTTTATAAAGTGACCTTTGATTTCATTTATAAATAACAAATATTTGATTCTCCACGATAAATTAAATTTTGTAAATTTCACTTTAATTGAGTGTAATTAGAATCAAGCTACAAAATTGCAAATATCAACAGGTTTATCGTGGAAAAGTGCATTGTTGATCTCGTACCCGAATTTAAAGGAATTTCTAGCAAAACCAATTTACAGAGTAACGTGTATAAAAACAACTGAAAATTCATTAATACTATAGCCACCCTAGCTACTAGTTCTATTAAATAAATAAAAGAATTTTTAATAGCCAGTCGTGAGATAAAAAATTACATAACTTTAATTATTTTCAAAATATTATAATATACATTATTCCAATTATATTAAACAATCCAAACTTCAATTTGATTCACTAAAATATTTATAAGGAAGCATAGTACCTATACCTACTTTCTAAGACTTTATGTAACAACTGTTTAAGAAGCCAGTTCCTAAATGTTCCCAAGTAAGGCTAAATCACGCGCGCATACGCCGCAAACACGAGGAGAAAGTGGTACTTTCTGGGGGGGCCGCAGATGTCCCTGCGCCAGTTTAAGTAACTGATAAAAGGGGAAAATCATAACGCAGAGGGACGAGAAAAAGGTCGTTTTTACCGCGGATGCTTTATGGAGACGCATAAGTAATGCATCACTTTGGTTTTTTTTAGCATTACAGGTGAAGTTCTAAAATATTATATTGCGTTATAAAATGACACTTTTTCATTTGTTAAAATATTGGAATTTCAAAGAAGTACGATATTTTTATTTTGAAAGGATACTCATAGGGTAAAAATATCTATTTCATATTGCAGTAGCATTAATTTCCGAATAATCTATCTCCGCTTCCAAGACTTCTTTTGCAAAATTATACTCAGCTAAAATAAAATAATTACGATCGACTGATGCTAAAACACTTTAATAATATTACATAAATATTACTTACATAAATGTCAAGGAAAATGGCAAAAAGCTCGACCTAATTACAGAAATTTAATTAATTATTATTAAGCTTACGCTAAGTACCTCTTATTAAGTTCGAGAAAAAAAACAGCCCAACATTTTAACAAAACTGTTGCCTTTTCAACGTGCTCAATCAGCCTGACCTTATTCAATTTCTTCTACTCATAAGTAGCCTGTTTAAAAAAATAGTGCACCGCAGCATCCTCGTATAAACAATCTAGTTATCGAACAATCTGAAATTAAAATCAATACAAAACGTTTTCATAGAAAACCATCATACTCTTATGAAAAATCAATTCGATCGCTGCATCTGAATCTCTCAACCTAAACAACTGCCGCTCGCCCGACTATATACAGCAGCCGAATAAAAAATCACCCCTCCAACAATATTTCCCAACCACCGTCATGCGCTCGCTCACCAATATTTCACGAAAAAAACACACACCCATCCTGGCATTCGAAACCGCAGCAGGAAAACAAAATAACAACAAAAGCTCCGCCTCGTGCGTGTATATACTGTATAGGTCAAGCGACCCTCTCTCTCTCTCTACCTCTCGCTCGTGCACATCGCGTTACGGTCATCGATAACCGGGCACGCGGCCGACTAATATCGCGCGTTAATTGTCGCGTGGGTGTATGGTACGCGTTAATTCGGCCGGCACAATATGTCTCTCGCTCTCTCGCTCTGTTTGTCCGTGGGCTATTACCGCGAGACACGCTCGAGGTGCTTTCCTTCTAATTCGAAAACGCGAGAAGAGAGCTGGATGTACCCTCGAGCGCGCAACGCTGGCAGAGGAGCGATCAATCGACAATTAC
>JAPYZO010005587.1:0-10095 GCA_030522905.1 Torymus flavipes | reverse complement strand
CGCGGCGTAGGCGAGTTTTCGCGCGCGAAAACCGGCTTCTGAGCGCGCGAGCGCTCCCCGGCAACTTACTTATGCTTCATGCTCTACTTATCGGGAACCGGCCACCTTCTCTCTTGCGCTCGCGAGCGCGAGCAAGCGTATACCGCTCGAGAGAGCTCTTTGTTGCGCAGCCGTGGGTTAATGTAGCAAGAGCCAAGAGAGGCTCTATTAAGTGGGTACTACTACTACTACCACGGCCACTACTGCGCCGCCGCTCTTCCATCGCGATCTTTTTGTGAATAATGCGCTTTTTTCATGGGCGATATGTATTGCGCATTGAATGCCTCGTGAGGGGATACACAGCATCGGTTTCAATTTCTGCCGAGACTGTTGTTTTCGTCGGAGGCTCTGAATATAGAAAGTTCTAATGTAATGTTATTGGAGATTTTTATGAAAATAACAAATGAAATCTTATAGTTTCTTAGATATACTGACATTAAAATTGTTTACACAAATTTCAATTGTTACTGATACAGTCATGTACAAAAACGAAATATCTACAATAACGTAGGTATATTATTGGTTGTATTTTATAGACATAAGATTATCATGCTTCACATAAATAAAAAACTGTAATCAAAAATTTTTCTCAACCACAAGCGCATGTAAAACTGTTGCATTTTTACCGTACATTTTATATAGATACCCTCTACGCAGAAACTATAAAACTAGTATTACAAGCCTTCTTTTTACGACGTCACCGCGCGCAAAAGCCGGAGGGGATTGCGAAAAATGTAGCGAGTAAGTGGAATTGGTTTCCAGAAATTTCAAGCGCGCGCGCGTATGTCGGGGGACGCATGCGCGCAAACTCCAGTATAGCCCACCGCACGCTGATAACGAATGGAACGCGCGCAGAAAAGCGCCGGTTGAAAAAGAGCGCGGCGGGAGACGGACCGATGATTGATAAGGGCCGAAGAGGGATCGGCTGGAAAAACTTTGTCCCTGCGGCTCTCTCTCCCCCTCTCTCTCTCTCTTTCCGAACTCTTCCGTAAGTTTTGCGAGAGATTTATATTTTTGAGCTCGCTCGGGCGGCGGAAAAATGACAAGCGAATAATTCGACGCGGCGCTGAAGTTTTTTCGACGGTCGAGTATAAATGAATACGCTGGGGCGCAAGCTTTCTGTTATTGAAACGCTTCTTTTTTTAATGCTATTTTCAATGTTTTCCGATATTGACGTTTTCAAACTTTCGCCGAGCCGTCCTATTCCGTGCAGTGAGCTATGCTATTTCTCTTTGGATAAACTACATCATGTCTGTGGTTAAAATTAGGCTGTTAATATATTTATCAGGCTGAATATTCTCAATCAACAAAAATTAATACAAGTCTCGGTTACAAAACTTCGAATAATGAATCAGACACTCTTTATTGCTAATGTAATGAAATTTGCCATTCATAAGATGTTTATTATCGCGCCGAATAATAAGAAATTCAATGGGAGTCTATAGCGCGTCGAACAAAACAAATGAATACATTAACTCTAACAGCTCCCTTAACGGCCGCGTCCTTGCCCCGGGAAATCACTTTAATGAAGCGCGAATACGGGAAATCCCGCGAAAACTATTCGACTATTAGCAAAGTCAATTGGCGAGCGGCCGAGAGTCGAAAGCCCCATCACGCGCGCCGGTGAAGCACGTTAATTATACAGGGCCGATTAATTAGTGGCTCGTTGCAGGCAGGGAGAAAGAGAGGGAAGGAGAGAGAGAGAGAACCGCTCCCCCATGTAAACAACGACTCGAATAATACGAGGCATTCTTGCCACCACCGCCGCTCTCAATTTTTCCTCGCCGCGCATAACGACGGGAATATGCAAATCGGCCGACCTTCGGCTCGGCAATCCGGTGCGCATAAGGGGAAGGAATGGCCAGGCGAGCGATCGAGAGAGAGAGAAAGAGAGGGAAGAGAGTCGAAAGAGCGCGTAATGAGGGGCGCGGTCAATTACACCGGGGGAATATCGAGGGGGCAACCTTCGCCATTCTTGACTCTAGTACTTCGTCGCCCATGTGTGCGCGCCGCGAGCGCCTGAGGCCCCCTGTGTGCGTCTGAAAGTGTGAGCACGCTGTGCAGCCTAAGGACAAACGAATTCGTAGCTTGCCTGCGGTCTCATGTTGCGACGAATATTCCAATTTCTTTTTGTTCGTGTTGGTCTAGGCAGTTCTTGAATATTCTGCCAAGGTAATTGGTAGAGGATATAGGACTTCTTTGAAAATTAATTTATAAAAAAAAGAATAGGACATCAAAACTTTTTAATAATAAATGGGGTTTTATTATGGTAAGAATACGCAATAATAATCTAATGATAGAAGTTCTGCAAGGGTCAGTATATATTATACTGTTCGCAGTAAGAACAGTATATAACTATCCCAACGTACGCCATTATTATAGATGATACATGCGGTAAAGTAGTCATTAAGGTTATATAGCGTATAAGAATAGTTTCGATGACTCATATTCGCAGCAGTACATGTATATACATAGTAATTGTTTCCTGCATTTTTTACAACAGGCGCGCGCGGAGTTTCCGAATTAAGGTAACGGTGTTTGCACAATGTACAACGTACCGTATAAAGCAAACCTTTCTCACTGACACACTTTCTGTACAGTAATAACATAACCGGGCGATTACTTTATGAACACTATAATCTCAATATTTTGCGAACTTTAATTTTCACGCTTATGATTCCAAGAAGAATTTTTGGTTTACTTCACGACAGTTGTATTACTAATAAGTTTGTTAAATTACGTATTATAATTAAACGTTAAAAAGTATATATTTTCAGTATTCTTTCATCAATTTGGCCTGTTGAAATATCGTAAAACCTCTTCCGTAAATAATACTGCGATATTTTTTACAGTTCTCAGAAGAGAAAACCAGCAGGGGATTCCGCTTCACCCTGACCCGTACCTGCATCTCCGCTCGAACGCCGGATGTCGAAAGACGAGTATATACGACGAAGCCCATATACGCACAGGTACATACGAGATACACCCGAGGGAACCGAGGAAAGAAGGAGCGAGCGTAAGAGAGAGATAGAAAGTATCAGCGCACGACTCAACGGTAATCGCCTCGAATTTCATTCGGAGGAAGTGGCCGTCGCCGCGGGAGCGTATTATATATACGCGTGCTCTCTCATAAATGCGCGAATAAAGCGCACGCCGGGGTGGTCGTTAGCCCCGCGGAGATAGGCGCATTATGCGGCGGAATTGAAATTAATAGAGCCGCGATCGGCCGACTGAATATCGGCACAAAGGCGCGAATTCGGCTCTAAGTGATATTGAGCATTTTCCGATCGTGTATAGAAGACAGGGGGAAGGAGACACGTGCGGGAGCTAGGCGCCGTGCGCGGATTTCGCACGCCGATTTATCGCGCGAATTTCGTGCTGCAGAGACGTGGCGCGACGACGACGACGAAAAGTGCGGTTAATGCTTTTTTGATACCAGCACTTTTGCGCGATTGCTCGCGTGTTAGAGAGGCGGGAAGGAAATTTCACGGCTCTTTGGCTGACCTGTTATTTTACGTAGTCAACTCGAAATTTGAATGTTCACAATTTGCCATTGTAAGATAAGGACAGTACCGCAGCGTGGGTGCTTTGTTATACCCTCCAGATAATCTCACTAAACACTGTCAAATATTTCTACGAAATAGCCGTTTTATCCTCCATTAGCAATAAAATAATCCCGAATGAAAACCCTTTCGTTCAGCGCCCGTGAATTATGAATTTAATCATCTTCGGTGCCAAACCATTCGGATCCCACTGCAGCACTTCTTTCTCGAGCCATATCCAACTCGCGGCGTAACGGAGGACCCTTTTAAAAGATTTTAATCGAGTCGCATGATTCACGTCGACCGAAAATATGATTCAAGGGGTTTATCAATTCGGGCGAAATCCCATCCCGTATATCAGAGGCCGAAGGGCTCTCTTTCTCTGTGGAGCTCACTCTTCTCCCCCTCTGCCACCTATCGCGAGGATATACCGAAATTCATTCGCCTTTTCTTCCCCCTGGCTCAGGGCCCAGGGACTCGAGTACACACTCGAGGAGAGTCTCCTCTGCGACTGTGTTCGATATCTACTTGGCATTCTAGTGGCTTGCCATCGCCCCGTCGTCGTGGCGGGCGTAGCCGCCTCGCGACGTCAATCATTGGAAATTGCCCGGCGCAGGCAGAAAAGAGGTTATAAGAGTCCTCTTCGCTTCCTCTCGATGTATCCTGTTTTCAGAGCCAGCCACGCGCGCCGGAAATTCGATTCGAAATTCACGATTTTTGCGAGCGCGCGCGCGCGCGCAACGACGTATGCGGTGGCTCTCGCTCCCGTATATACCGCACGGAGAGCGTTATTCGTCTCGGATGGCCGCTCTCGGCTTTCGAACGCGATCGGCATTGTGAGAGCCGAGATTTATCGATAATGGACGGATTCGAAATATGCCGCGGAATACCCTGATTCGTTCGAATGAAATCTTTTGTGTGGCTCGTAGAAAAGCTCTTTCATCTGTTTACCGCAAATCAAATTGCGTGACTTTTTGTGTATAGGAAACATGCTGTTTTTAAAAGGGAATCTGACTTACGCAACGAAGTGGATATGGGATTGATTTTGACACTCACCTGTAACAGAAAAAAAATTTGATATTAGAACATTATAAATTAAATCACATGTGAAAGGAATAAGATACTTTAATGTTATTGACCTGTGTTTTCGAGTAAACACGCATATATATATAAGCCAGGTGTAATTAAATCAGAGTCTTTCAATTGAAAAACAAGTTACGCAAAACAAGCACCGAGCAATTCAACCGTAACATTTTCGTGAATCGCAGACGATTAAACGGGTACAAAAAGAGTTGTGTAGCCAATTGAAATCTCCTCTCTCTACCGCAGAAAACTACTGCGAGAGCAACGTTCTTTCTCGCGCTCCCAAGTGTGCAAACTGGCGCGCGAATTGAAAGAGTTCGCCGCTCGCCGCGGCAATGCGAGCGCGAGGAACGAGAAAAACGCCGGCTTTCGCGAAGGAGAACCACAATCCATTGAAAAGGTCTCGGGCGCACGCGGAACGGCGAGTTTCGCAGGAAAAGGCGACTGCCGGCAACGGTATATCCGCGCAGACCAATATGGTTCGTCGCGAGTCTTGAACTTGACTCTCCGAGCGTACTGGAATTTTTCTAAAATGGCAACTTTGAAAGAGCGAGATATCGTGTATGGCAGTCGTCGACCGGATCTCGAGCCATCGGGAATTTCGTCCTCCGTATATACATAAATTGCGTCGCGGAACTTTTTGCGCGAATGGCTCGATCGATACGAACGATATATAGATATTTCCTTGCGGCAACCGTTTACTTTGTAAAAAATATGGCAGCATAGTAATTAAAAAAACTATACTCCTGCATGCGCACCAACGAAATCTATAAAGGATTAGATTGCCTGTACAACTTTTATTCGCAGCTAAATTTGCCTTTCAATTTAACGCCGAGCGTGTTTTCCAAAACGAGAATTGCTCCCAAGAATCGATGCACAATGAACGCGCGCGCTTGCGCTCACAGAACAATAATTAAACTTTTCCGTTTTAATTAAAAACCATACGCGCGGGCCGCATATAGAAAAGAAAGGCTATCGGAAAAATTCAGCGTCCCCGGCGCGGAATAAAGGAACAGAACACCCACGCTGGGGATAAAAAATCCCGCAGCAATAATACAGACCAACAGACTCGCTCTGCCCTGTAGCAGTAGTAGTCATGTGTACAAAAGGCAAAGGGTGAAGAAAGAACACAGAGGCGCGCGAAAGAACACAAGCGAGACGAGAAAAAATGAGGACACGCACACACACACACAGTGTCCCGATGCAATCATCTCCGCGAGCCCCTTTTCCCGAGAGCTTGACCTCGTTTTCTCGATATTTTCCGGGAGTCCCCTCAGGCGCTTATATACGCCCATATCGGATCCCACTGTCTCTCTCCCTCTCTTTCTCCCTCTGGCAACTGAATCGCGCGGAATAATAGCCGCTTTATTTCCCGCGCCTCGTGTATACGCGAGCGTCCTGGCATTCACGTGCAGTCATTCTTCTGGCTTGGTCGAGCGCATGTATATATACGGATGAGAAGTCGCGGCGTTCTCTGTGTGTATATAAACGACAAGTGCACTGCATACACACACCCTCTCCCTTTCGTTTGTCCCCGTTCGGACTTCCTCGCGCGATGCGTGTCTGGAGGTGCGCGCGTTCCAAGCGCGCAGACGGAGGTAGAGTGAGAGAGAAATTCCAGGCGAGCGCGCGCCGATCCTCATCGCTCGCTACTCCGCCTAGCTCGCAGTCACGCGCAAATTAATCGCCTACGCCTAGTCGTTATTTTTACGGCGCGCGGTAAATCTTCCCTCGTCGATCTTGAACTTTACGGCCGGAGATTTATAATTCGAGATTGCAGCTCTCTGTGAGAGTTGAAGTGCGAGCATTTCTAACTTGAAATTAGCGGTTGAGGTATTAATCTTTGACTGTTAATGTCTGTTTCCGATCGCGCGCGCTATTAATCAGACCGCGGGGTAGTAGAGCTTTATATAGATCGTGCTAACGACCCGCTGATGCTATACATTCTTTTTTCACTATTCGGTGTCGATGATGTTTTGCAAAATAAACAACGAAGGTGTGTATATATCTATATATCGGAATTTGTGCCGATTCACCGGACGAGCAACGATATAGCCGTAGCGATTTAACGGAGCAGAAAGCGACGCTAACGATCCGCGGAAGGACAGCCCAAGTCGACAAAACAACGCGCATCCCGCGCGCGACAGCGTGAATCGCCGATCGAGTCTCTCTTCTGCGAACGGCAAAACGTGAGAAAAGCAGCGCTACTACATAGCTGTCTCTCGTCCTCTGTCGTTTGCTTATACCGGCCATATGGCGTGCGCGCACGATGCATCGGCGAGGAGCAGCGGGGCCGCACCTGGTTCCCATTATATTATCACGCGCTGGCGAAACAACACGCGCGGCGACAGGAGAAGCTGTCCATAGCAGCGTCGACGGTGTCTATACATATATATGTATTATCGATCAGAGCGCACTGGCATAATGATCCTTCGCTCGGGAAAGGCTCGTAAATCGCGCATGGAAGCGCCATTACCGCTTTATGGGCTTCCATTTCCGGTCCACGAGAGAGAGAGAGAGAGCGAGCGCTGTATGGCAGGGGCTTTCCCTGCGCGCTCGCGAGAGAGGCTCTTTCGCGTAATCCCCCACGCGTGCACGCGCGGCAGCTTTGTCGGATATCCAGCAGCCGGCTCACCTCTCTCTCTCCCTCGTACGCTGAGCTTTAGCGGTTATTAGTCCACGACGGCGATTACGATTTATCGGACTCGATTCATTAGGGGCTTGAGCGAGCGCGTGCATGCGCCCGCCGACGGTAGACCGATCGCCTGCTTATTAGCCTGGAGGTGGAAGGGGTATACAGGTAGGTAGGCGAAGTACGAGTGTACATAATGCGCATTTCTTATAAGGTCGACGAGGTGCGGTGTCGTCATCGGGTGTTATGCGAGTTCAACGGACGCGCAGTAGGAGCGAACATCGCGATGTGACTTTCGCTTATGTGTGCTACGAGAGCGGAGTTGGACACGGACTTTCTTTGTTCCGGTTTTTCCCATGATTCGAGGCGGCGCGTTGGGATATGATCGTGGTTTCTCGGTGAAAGCGTGGGCTGACATACTTCGCTTACAGGTGTTTGTGATGTTAATGGAAACTTGAAGTTTCATTGAATCACGTCATAAAAGTGTGCGGATAGCGATTAAATTCTCGATACTTTATACCTATGTAAAGTAAAGCGTAACTGCGTCTATTTTATCTCAATACGGTTTCCATTAATGGAGGCATGAGTCATGAAATAAATGATGAAAATAAAGGCTTAGTGTAGGTTCAACACGGTAAACGTCTATGAGTTTTCTCGTGGTCATAAATAGGATTCTCATGCGGAATTTATGTTACGACTTTGTTAGCAAAACACGATTAACATTTTTCGAATCGAGATTGCCGACAAACCCATGGGAACGGCTGGGAGATTAACAGTCGTTTTATTTACTTGACCTAAACGTTAATAGCTTTACATAACTTTCAAACAAAAAGAACGAAGATGATGTAATCAAGGTATTGATGTATCTAATAAGTATTACTCGTTAGCTAAACTTTTTCCCACCCTGCTACATTAGCAATTAACCATATCTCACGCAGGTGCGCATCATCCGCGTGTAACCACGACTATAAATAGTACAAAATGTCGGAGGCACTCCATTGCAATTACTCCGCCATGGCTGAGCGCAATATTTCCGCGCGAGGAAAAATAAGCGCAATGCACTTCTTTTCACGGCGGCTTAAATCTTCCCTAAGAGGCTCGTCAAAAAAAAGAAGAGAGAAGAGAGAAGAGAAGAAACAAGCTCTCGCGAGTACCCCGAGCGATCGAGTTTTATGTTATTGATCATCTCGAGGTAAAGTGCAGAGCCACGAGCTCTCCAGTCTTCTCTAGCGCACTACAGCGCGAAGAGGGTGGAGCGTAAAGGATGAGCGAAAGAGAAAGCGAGAGAGAGATCGCTGTGCACACACATATACACACATACGCGGCACGAAATCCGGGGGCCGTAAATATTTGCCGGGTGATATAAGACGTCCGCATGGCCGTCAGATCCATTTGAAAACTTATTTCCCGCCGTTGTAGTTTTGCGAGCCGGTTAAGCTGCGATAACAAAACTTTGTCTTTCTTTTCTCGTCTGCTGCGCCGCTGCACTAGTGCAAAACCTCGCTGTATATATACCTATATATGTATAAGACAAGTGTGCCGAAATTTCTCGCGCGGATGTATAAAGGACGGGTAAAAAGACCCAGTTTCCGTCTGGATGTGCACAAATAGAAAATACGAAGCATCTCCTCCACTTGGGAAGGAATTTTTCTCCGAGGTAACTTTCTCAATCTGAAAAACGAAGGAGAATGAAGACGGTTGTAAGAATGATGGAAGCGGAAACAGAAATGGCGCGACACTTCATCCTTACAGCGGAACTAAAAAAAAATTCATAAACATAAGAGCAATTGAAGATTTGAAGACAGTGTTTTACTGGCTATGTCTGAAAAGTTAATAATTTTAAAAATAGAGAGTTACATAGTACGTTTTATAAAAAGTTGAAAAACAAAAATCATATTTTTGAAACGATGTCAAAATAACTATAGTTTATGGGCTCATGCAATTATCATCATATTCAGTGCCACATATGCTCACTGTTAGAAAACTTCCACATAACTTGGGGAACGAGAGCGTGAGGAGCAGCGTTGATACGTGCTTAAAAAATTTAGAACTGGAGAAAGTAAAGTCATGTTCTGTACCGCATGAGGAATGTTGCATATGCAATGATGATCCTAAAATAAAACAGTAGTCGCTTCAGAACTTTTAGAGGAGAGTATTGGAATAATCAGTAAACGAGATGAGAAGAATTTAAATCGATATAATTCAATTTGGTTAATATATATTTTTTGTCTACTTCGTTTCTTCCATTGCAAACTAATTGCCAGTATAGCAAAGTGACATTTAGGATACAACAGGAAGAAAAGTGAAAAAAATGCATGGATGCTGAGGAAAAGGGCTGTGAAAAATGGTACAAATAAAGCTATTTGTTTACGAGACTCTAAAAACTTTTGGCATGAATCGCGCGCGTATATAAAGAGAAAAGAGTGCGGAAGCCTGACGAAAAAGAGCGTAAGAATCGCCGAGAAGGAAATAAGAGAAGAGCTCGGAGCGAAAACCAAAGTTATCCGAGCGAAGGAGACGACCGCAAAAAAGGGTCGTTTTCCTCCCGTCTTTTCGAATCGCGTGCCAAAAGCTGTCACGCAAAGCCGAGCTACAGAGGGAAAAAATTGTTTTGTAATGTTTATGAGACTTTTTCCACATATTCATTACGTAACTTTGGCCCACAATAGTAGAATTAATTTATTTCATTATTTATGTAGAACAAAAGTTAATTTTTACTCCAATTTCTACGTAACTAATTTTATAGCGACATAAAGAGTAAGTTTTTGCTATAAAACAGTTTTTAGGGCTAATTTATAC
>JAPYZO010005586.1:8639-20669 GCA_030522905.1 Torymus flavipes | reverse complement strand
GCCGCTGCGCCCGCCAGGAATGGACAGAATATTTGTTTTCCTCGAGTTTTAGTCCTTAACTTAAGATGATGCTTTGTTGATGAGGGTTGTATTGACATTTTTGTTTTCCTGGCGTTTGAGTCCTTTACAGGGAGTCCTTAAAAGTCCTCAATCCTTACCTTTAGTCTTATTAACGAACGAAGTTGAATGAAGAAAGGAACAACAAGAAGGCTATTTATATCGTTTATAACGATGGTCTTATCTTATTCTAATGGAACCCGTAAACCATTAGTTCATCCAAAACTGAAGAAAAAAAAATGTTTTTCTTTTCTACTTTAGATAATCTTCTTAAATAACCTATACATCCAGACATAAATAAAATACCAAGTCAGCAATACAAACAGGCCCCAATCTATCACCTGCACGAACCAAACCATTTACTCCATCAGCAATCGTATCTCTCCCATTCCACGCGATCTACATCCAGCGTAACATCCTCGCCTCCATCTCCGATTCACTTCCTACTAGCTATATATATTCCAACCAAAACTGCCGCTGCAAAAAAGAAACCAGCGAACGCAAAATCTTATCTCCCGCGGGAAGTCGATCTATGAGGGAGTAGATTTATTAGCAGCGAGCCAATGATCGTCCGCACTGGGTGCACGAAACGCCGCCATTAATCACCGCAGCGGTGGCGCGTGGCGCATCCGAGGGTCGTTGCAGTGTAGAAGGAGGAAGAGAGAGAGAGAGAGCGAGAAGAGGAGAGGAAGAGACGTGATCGGAATGGACAAGTCGTCGATGGGGTGCCGACGGGATGAGAAGAGGTGGATCTGGGCTCGGGGGGGTCGGTTATTGTTTCCGACGCATCGTAATGACTGCTGATTTGGCTGAGCGGCTTTGTAGGAGAGTCTTTTTGTTGCTGCTACTGCAAAGATTAACTGTGGCCTTTTTGTAGACGATAAGAGAGTAAATATGAGGCGAAAAGAGGAAATGGAGTATACAAATGAAATGGGAAGATTGCGTAATGCAGAGTGGTGATATTGTTAGCAGGATGAGTTCCATCTGTTTTTCTTTGTTTTTCTTGATCAATACTGCGGATTACTTTGTCTCCATTTTATATAATTTATATGTACCATTAATTCTGAAGCAAAAGAGAAGAGTCGGCGGAATTTCAAATCAAAGGTTGGAAAAGGTCTGATGGCATATACCACTCTGATGTTTATCAATAAAAAGTTGATGTATAGTTACGGAATTTTTCTATCTTTTGAAAAAGCTCCGTGCATCTCTAATAAACTTTGTACTAACGTAGTGTACTATTAATCTAAACTACGTCAGCACAGTCGCCGAAATACAATAAACGAAACTATAAGTGAGTCATTTAATGAAACAGGCCCCTAGAATTAATTCTCACATAAAGCGCACTGCAAGGCGAAAGCATTCGTTAGGGGTTGTAAGCCGAGCGAAGGGTCAGACCGACGTTTACGTCGAACTATGGTGCACCTGATGCGTGACGAATTTCAGTAAAAGGAATCATGCATCGTGTCAAGATCGAAATAACGCGAGGTTCACAAGCATCGCAGTTTTGTAATATTTGTGTAAACATGTTATGACACATTGTCAGGATATTATCTTATTTTGATTAAAAAAAGATACTTAAAATACGAGATATGTCAACTTGTAATTAGTTCCAGAAGCCACCGAGGTCACCTAACTTTATTAAACTCCATCATTGAACTTTCATCCACGATTAATTTACCCAACTCTCCACAAACCTACAACAAAGTTCAAAAATCCCGCGTTTACTTCTTATTTAACCTCGTCTCGGTTTACACCGCAAAACCCGCACACTCAGCTGAATCATTGAGAAGTCGGACTTTCAATTACTGCGACGCACAACTGTATATATTTTATTAAAAGGCGCGATCGCTCAAAGCTCGCGCTTCTTGCCTACTAGATATATATATACATATACATCCGCGCGCGATTTATAAGCTTTGTCGCTGTACGCCAACGGGGAGGGCTCGAGTTTCCGTTTTTAATGGCTTCGACGAGGAATTCTGCCCGGATCGTTCGCCTGCGCAAATTACTTCCGCTTTGTGTAATCCATAGGTTAATTTCAGTTCGGAATTTGATTCCCCGATTAGAAAACTTGGAATTTTTTCGTTATGCGCTAGGTTTAATTACAGGCACTGGTGGAATTTTTAGCTATCTTGACTTTAAATTATCTCACACGATCTAATGGTTAGATAAGCCAATAATCACTTGTTGAAAAGGTTGAAATTGAGCTTGAAAATAATACCAAACTACTAAAGATGAGAACCATGATTATGTAATACTGCTTAGAAAAATACCAATTTTAGTTCTAGTATGTAAAAAGTACTTGTAAATCTAGAACGTTAAACTACACCTCTCAAATTTACATATTCACTAAAGGTCCACATCCATCCATTATTCCACAACATAACTTCAAATATATTCAAAACCAACTCTCGCGGCTCCCCTAAAATATGACACCTCATAGGTATCATCCACCCGTGCAAAGGCGCATCTTCAAAACTTCGCGTCACACATCCGACGACGACGGCAAATGCAACGGCAAAAAATCCCCGTGCTCCACTTCGCGTGCAAAGCGCACAAACTAAACGGAACAGTAACAGCACAGCAGTGATGTACACGCGGCCTACTTCCCTCTGTCTCCCTCTTCCCCCATCCCCCAGTGCAACGCTGGCACTGGCGCACAGGGTGAAAAATTAATTGCTCTTCTTCCTCTCAGTGTTACCTTTAGCATCTTGTGTCTCTGTAGACAGAGGCAGGAAAAAGAGTAAAGCGAGGATCGGGTGTCTCAAAGATGCTGTGAGAAGAGAATTGGCCTTAATCTCGTTTGTTCTTTGCTGTTGTCAAGGCGGTACGAGATGTGTGTATGAGTGTTGGCTCGAGTTGTTAGAAGAGCTGCTTTGTCAAAGGGATAGCTTGTGTTGCCAATTTCTTTTGTATTCTTTTGATTATTTTGTGAATTAATAGAGTGTAAAGTTTGAAACTTGCCTTTTTTGAAAGTCTATAAAGTTTTTACCTTTTGAAAAAAGTAAACCTGTTCAAACTTACGCTGCTTCATTTTTTTTCAAGAGAAAATAAAGTTTGAAAACACGAGATAAAAAATAAATATCTAAAGTTTAATAAGGTTGTTAACAGTCCGTCCCCCCGTCACAGCTTTATAAAAACATAAATTAGGACAAATATTTCAATATTGGGTTTAAGATATTAACCGATAATTCGCACATCCAGGAAACAGAGCTATATAATTCAGTATCGAGTGCGCAGGGTTCTTTTTTCGTTGCAACTTTTTTTCAGAACGTACACAATATTTTTAACTCCGGCGCCCGTCCGTCCCCGAGACCTCGTTCTTTTTCTTTTTTTTTTAATCCTGCGTCCAATCGATATTTCGATAATTATACATCTTCGGCGGCGCATCGTTGATTAAAATAACCCATGAATCTGCTTTTTTGTTCCCTTTCAGTACGGTACAAGCTACCCAGAAATAGATGAGTTTTGACTAGCGTTTAATAAGCTTTCCATCGCCGGTAAAGTTCAATAGGTGCGTGTATTGTTGTTGCCAGAAGGGAAACTGACAGGATTGTCTTTAGAATCCAGCGTAGGATACGATGTAGACTATGTCGCATATATCTATAAATAGTGACGTTTAAATACGTTATTTCGCTCCAAATCGATACGCCAATAACAGAGAGTCGTTATGAATCGTGACGCATGCGTCATTCCGGAATTTTAAAAGCGATCGTATACAGTATTCGCGCGACCTGTAGATACAGAAAAGTTTCTTCTATTAAAAAAAAAAAAATATTTCTCCGAACTACTTCTCACGAAACAAAGTTTAATTCCAGCGACAATTTCAACGTCTAATTTCACTTGCCTGTTTACACTTGACGTCCATGAACACTTCGTAACCGAATCGCAACAGGACCTCGATCTCGCGCCTCGTAAACACCGAAATCCGAATCTAAACTGCCCACGGCAACGTACACCTGCCGTTCATGGAACTCTTCTTTATTGTACACCCGCCACGGCTTATCGAGTTAATAGTCGTCGCCGCGGTGTCATTGCTTTAACGAAAGCCGAGCCGGCTGTTTTGCGTCCCGCATTTATATCAGCCTCAGCGGCTGAAACTCGTGTATCCCCTGACAGACAGTTGGCGTCTTTGTTGCCGAGCGCTGAGTCAGGCCCTTGGCGCACATATCGTCGTCGGTTGGGTATTGAGGCGAAAGAGGGATGGGAAGGTGGTACATATGATTTGTTTCGGTTTGACAGTTCCTGGATCGATGGTTGCCGAAAAGAAAATTTTAGTGTTGAAAGTATTTCAATTCTTCAAGCTATTACGTAATCATGTGTTTCTCCAACTTATAAAACAGTTTCTTTTTCAATCAGGGATACACACGCGTACGTAACAGCAAAAAAGACACCACTTGCCGAGGATTAATTGAAAAACAACGTTAACAACCACGCTCAAACCCCAACTCATCCCGTCATCGCGTCACTTACTCACTCCCAGCTTCGATCTCGCTTGCACCATCAAAAACCAATCAATCACCATCCCGCGCGAGAAAGTAGCTCGCAAAATTCACTTTCTTCTCCGCTCCGATTTTGCAAACTTCTCTCTTCGCTCGTCCTTCGCTGCGACCTCCGAGTTTTATCTCCCGGCTCTCGTCGCACCGACGATTTTTTCCTCCTCTCGGAAGTGTCTTTCTCCCACCCGATAACGAAAAATCATCCCACGCGTTCCCGGAATAAAAAGGCGAGAGAGAG
The DNA here is from genome assembly GCA_030522905.1 of Torymus flavipes. Lineage (NCBI taxonomy): Eukaryota > Metazoa > Arthropoda > Insecta > Hymenoptera > Torymidae > Torymus > Torymus flavipes. Next base: position 15,875 of record JAPYZO010005586.1, on the reverse strand, counting down.
GCGCTCGTTTTTGCCTGGATAAAGGTGTCGCGGGAGAGCCGAGCATACTTGGCGAGTCCTGCCTCGGCTCTTCTTCTTTTTCTCGGTTTCGTTTTCTTCATCTTCTTCTTTATTTTTTTTACGTTGCAGCTTGGGTTTATGATGAGAGACGTCGGATGGTTGCGCCGAGGATATCGCGTGGATGTTACGCGTACTGTGTTTTCTTTAGTGCGTTGTGGCGTTTTAACTGAAAGATTTGTAATGCTAACTTATATATAAACACGTTAATGTTTTATTTTTAGCTATAGTTTTATATTATCTAAATTCTTATTTTTTCGATACATAATTTATTAATTTATGTACTTTTTGTGTTTCAGGTGAGCTTTCATTATCTGTAGATGTGCACTGCATTGGTACAAACACTCATTGGTAATGTACATAAAAAAAATTTCATTGACAAATTCATAATTAAAGTACTAAACTATTCGTTCATATAAAATGCAAGCATACCATCTATTTTTATCTGTTTATACTAAAAAAGATTACTCGAAAGGTGAATAATTATAAAACTGTCAGCGATTGATATCAGCTCGTCGCAGCAAAGACCTAGATAACAAACATTCTCATCCCCCTCGAAAATAATCCCCAGCATCACCTCTTTAAAAAACACTCATTTACCAAGCCACTTTCGTCCCGCAGCGTCCCGGACTTCATCCCCCACAGCTCGAAATAGTTCGCATAGCGCTGAACCAGGACGACGACGCGGCGAACAAAAAATAAAAAAGGAAAATCACGCCGAGCGCGACGAATTGTCGGCACTCTCGGCCCTTCGTTAAACATTTATCGACTAGTCGCCGCGGCGGAATCTCACTTCTCTCCGGGCTTAATTAAAAAGCGACGCTGGCGCTGGCTACGACTTTTCCTCTCTCTCTCTGTCTCTCTTACGCCGAGATTTTAAAGGGGTGGAGAAAGAGAGAGAAAGAACGAAAATTAATGAAAAGAAGTTGGCGCGCGTTAGCTCGTTTTGTTTCGCCAAGCCCGAGGTGGAGGGGGACCTCGATGAATGGGAATTTCAAACATCTGTTATCCCGTTATTTCTTTAATGGCTTCGGGGGTTGTGTCACCGGGTTATGAGTCGGATAGAGAGAGGCCGTAATGGTGTTGTTTTTTGCGCGACGCGGAGATGTGAATAAATATGAGGTATCTATAGCGAGGCTGGGTTGGGATTAATAAGTGATTGGGACTACATTTTTTATCTTTTTAATTCAAAGTTATTGGAAGATATGCTCATATGTTTCATGGTATTATAGTCTGTGTATAATATTATGCTTTTAAAGAATGGATTTTATATAACTGAGGATCATGCGAAAACTTACGAATATTGTGATTATATAAATGACTGATGTATATTTATAGTTTTCATACTAAAACGTTACTAAACGTCCCGTAAATTTATAAAACTTACGCCAAGGTGAATCCACAAAACTTCTCACTCTTGGTTTTCAATATAAACGCGTTCAATTAAGGCAGTAAACCCTCCCACTACCTAAAACAATTACCAAACCAAACAAACCGAAATTAAAAAGAAAACACGCGGCGCCTACAAAAGCCTCGACTTCGAAACGAGGGCATGGCAGCGTCGAAATACGGGTTAAAAAAAATTGAAAAGACTACTGCATCGCACATGTACATACACAGGCTCGCGAGACGCGCGTTAATACCTCTGAATTTCGCGCGGAATAAAGGCTCGCGCTCTCAGCCGGGCGCAATTAGGGAAGCCGGCCAAACGCCCGGGCTGAGATGAAAGGATATACGTACGTGTACGCGTTGAATGCCAAGTGGACGCGGGATTTGCGGAGCTGGCTGGCGCGGTTTTGCCCATTTCTGCGCGAGCGATTTGGGCGAAGCTGTGTGCAGCGGCGCCGCTGCTGGTGGATTAGGAGTGTGATGGCGGCGGTGCAGTGAATTGTTGACGTAATTCGCGAGATTGCAGGGATTTTTTTTCTCTCTTTCGTGGTTGCATAATTTATAACGGTGTGCAGGCTTCGCTACTGTTACGTAACACACTTTTATGCATTTTTTAGTGTAAAAACTACGTATATAGAGATTTCATTCAGCCCCATATATTCAACGCAACTGCACTCCCCATCCGAAATCGTGAAATCTCGCGAGTCATTCCCCACACCGTATCTATCTCTCCTCCACCCTCGCCGAAACCTTATATGTGCAGCGCGCTCGCGAGCAAATCGAAAACACAGAGACCGGGAGACAGTCGTGTCCGACGGCGCGTAAAATCGAGGGATAGAGCCGTTCCCCTTTTAAATTTCTCCAGACGAGGATCTGGAAGGGAAAGAGAGGGAGAGGGAGAGAGAGATAGGACGGTGGTCAGGTCTAGGTTTTGATTGATGCGCGTGTTTTTGATAGCGGACGGCTGGGAATAGGAGATAGGTAAGAGATAAATCGCACAGAGATCCGAGAGCACGAGAAAAAGAATTCGAAATGAAGTTTTAAAATTCGTTTGTCACGGATCGATAGTACACTCGTGCGGCTAATAATACATGTCTCAACTCACCTTTCGCGACCTCTTTATACGCTTCTGAATAAATTTTTCTCTCCTTCCGCGCGGTTCCAAGTATAGCCCATATCCGTCGCCTCAGCAATATTTCCAAACGAGCTTACAGCTTCCACGTACGTACAAACTTCAACGCCACGCGAAACCTAAAACATTCAAAACCACCACCATTAATCATCCTACTCCCGAACCTCCGTCATATATATATATTCAAAATAAACAAACGCGACCCCTGCGTACGCGTGATTTAATACCCGGGCAGCAGCAACGCACGCGCGTCTCCATTACTCGTCCGCCCTATCGTCGCAGACTCCGCGGGTTGGTGCACTAAATCTCGCTGCAGCGGGGGTCCCCCGGGCTATGCTCATTTTTTTGTTTCGTTTCTTTCTGGTGGAGCTAAGAGGATTCGCGGCACGCGTTTATCCGCGGACGCCAGAAACGCGTTGGCGTGCGGTCGCCGATTGCCGCAGATTCATGGGTAGAGGGGGGTTACACTGTACCATCGGTTTGACATTTTATTTTTGGGTTTATGGTAACATTACGATATTAAAGAAAAAGTGTAGTTTTAAAACAACGTAATTTAAAATAACCATCGATCTTTTCAATCATCCTCGTAAATCGCATCAATTACCACGTGTGTAAACAGAAAATCTCTCTTTTTTTCGAAACCCTCCGTTAATTTCTTAATTTGTCGTTAAATCGCATTCCGCAGCCGAATTATACCTATATCAGGCCTGTCCATACGTTCTCGGCACGCTTTTGCTGCGCGAGCGCGGACAGCTCACTCGTTCGCTTTCGTTTGGTAATCTCCCCCCGCAAGTATGCGTGGTATATATGGCAGCCGCCGAAAAAGGCGTCAGGGATCCCCTGAGACGCGCTTCGCCGTATTTTTCTCGGTAAGGTTGACCGATTTCCAAAGATTCGCGTGGTGTATGTGCAACGACTGTTGCGGTTGCTTTTGTAAGCTTGCATCATTATACCTTTTTGTATAAGTAAAAAATAAGATTTGTGTATTAGTTTTATTCAGGTATTAAATAAGAAAAGAAGCATCAAGTATTTTATTCTGTTAGTAGTCAAAAAATCTGATTTTCCCTATTTTATATACCTTTGTCATCCACCTAATACTGTACGGAAAAAGGGTCGACTCGCAAGGACTCGGCTACTACTCGCACTTTCCTTTCTCTCCCGTTTTTCCACTCGCACTCTCGCAAAGTCTCTCTCTCTCTCGCGGTTTCGAAAAATAAAGGAACTGCGTTTCCCTTTTGAACCACCTGCCAGTGCGAATCTCTGCATAAATTCACCTCTCCCTCGCCAATAAATCCTCTTTCTCTCTCTCTTGCGCTCGCGCGAGCTCCTCCGTGCCGTTGGTTGTAAAACGTCTCTCGCGCTCGCCTCGCTTTTTATTGTCCCGCGTTCGCTCCTCGCTCGCCTCTTTACTTCTTTTTTTCCCCGCCGCGCGGTATATTCCTTTTTTCGCGCGAGTGCGCGTGCGTCTGAAGACTCTTTTCGCGCGCGCGAGCTTTTGTCTTTACGTATATACGCGCGGTTTTGACAGTCGCTTGGGAAGGGTGGTGTTCTGTCTTGGAGATTTTAGAGCGGTGAAGAGGATTTCGCTTTTTGTTTGAAACAAAGAATTTTCAAGGATATCGTTGGTTTAGACTTTGTTATAAGGATGAAACGTTGGTTGTTTGGAAAGTTTTTTGTTTGTTGAAATCTGAAATGCAATGTAAATTATTGCAAATCAAATTTCAAAAAATTAAAATATTACTTGGACGTATGTCAATATTGAAATACAATTCGTACAATAAGAGACGCTCAATATCCATCAAGTCAAAAATAGCCAATACTTTATATCATTCTCTTCTGCTTTTCGTTATTGATAGATTACTCTATTGTTTTCAAAGTGAGGCAGAGAGAAAATCAAATAAACATTATTTGACATCCTTCCAAAGAAATTTACAATTCTATAAAAACTGCAAACCGTGCCACTATAACCAGAAAGGCATTATAAAAGCTGCAAAGGAAACCTCGACTATAATTCATGCCACATAAAAATGTATTTGTCTTTTATTCTGTTTACGTATCATAAAAATTAATTTTGATTATTCCTTATTTAATTTTCACGTAAAAAGACTTCCAACTCGAAAGACTATTCACACTTCCAGGATCATCAGACTCAATTCTACACCTCATCCTCAGCTAGTATACCTCGCACCATCGCATAAATTAACCGGCCAATAACAAATGCCCGCAATACGCGGTACACACAACCTCCGCGTTTTCTCGAAAACAACGCATCCTCTTGTCATTCTCCTCTTCCTCTCTCGCTCTCTCGCATACCTTCCCTTTCATACATACGATTTTTCCGTGCGCGCGCGGGCTCCGTCGTGTACACCGCGCGGCGATTGCAAAGTAGAGATATTTCCCCGTTCTTCATGGGAAATGTCGTCCCTCTCTCTCTCTCTCCCTCTAAAATCTTTTATTCATATATACCAGCCGGCCGGCGATGAATGAATTATTTACTCGCGAAAATACATTAGGCATGAATGAAATCCGCGCGCGACGCGCTGGGGAAATTATCGCGAATTCATCGGGTCCGCGGCTATGGCTTTGTATGAGAAATGCGCGACAATGCCGCGAGATCTGGGAGAGGGAGAGGGTTTATCGGGAGATCGCCGCGGGAATTTGTAAGAGAGGGAAGGCTTGTTTTCGTCCTGGCCGCGAGGTGTATCCCATTGCGCGCGAGGGGATAAATTTTTAATGGGGATGGGGGAGAGAGGGATACGACGTGGCGTAAGAATTTTGTTGTAGGTATTGGTGATTTTTTTAGGGGTAAGGGAAAATAAAATGGTTGATGTTCGGGTGTATATGGAGAGTATTTTACGAATTATGGATTCTTAAAAGTTGAACGGAGTGGTTTCGAGCATTGCAATTTTGGAAAGTGGTAATATAAGAATTCGAAAAATACTGACGGATGGAAACGTTATTCTAGAAGATTTTCAGAGAAAGTTTTTTCGCAGTTAGAGGCATCATTTTTGCCGGAAAAATATGCATTGAAATGAGACGGATCTCACTTATAAACCATATAAACTAAATTATACTCAAGAAATTATAACTAAGACCATAACATTACATATGATATTGAAAGAAAATCATTTAGAAAATGGGACAATAAGAAACGAGAGCATTACCCTCACAAATGTAATCATTAAAACACCAATATTCTAATATCCCATTCACCACCCCACACGCCAAAGTCCCTCATACTTCCAGACCCACACACATATCTCTCCTTTAATAACCGCGCGCAGACTTACGACCTTAATAACGAATCGCGATCCCCGAAATCCCTGGGATTCCAGATTAATAATCCGATCAATTACGAGCCGGTTTACGACCTGCGCTCGCGCCCCCTGTACACTATACGTACCCATATTATATCCCATACGAAAATCTTCTTTTGCACTGTACGTACAGTCGTCCCCTAGTTGCGCAGCAGCCGCGTCGAGTCAGCAAACACAGGCGCGCGCGCGGGTCTGTTTGCGCAGAGAGCCCAGATGTGAGTCCGGCTGTTAGCTGTCCGATCGCCATTTAGATACATAGAGGGGATTGAATATGGTGAGATTTTTGGAAATGTGGCGTGTGTGGGGATACTTGGGGCGTGCGTGTGACCTTGGCGAGATTGCGTGTTTTTGTGGATTGCGTAATATTGAAGGATTTCGCATTATATAGGGGGTTGTTAGATTTGAGGAAGAATTTTGGGGTTTCTAGAAATATATTGATATTGTAATGTTTTAGAAACGAAAGAATTTTAGCAATAAAGTACAGTTTTACTATAATGATATTTCTCTTTATACTGATCATAGTCTTAGAACTTTAACGAAAACCTCACCGAAACAAAACGATGTTTTTTTTACTCACCATAAATATGTTATTTTCAAAAACCACGGGAAAACCCAGCGAAGCGCGCAATCACGGCAAATTACCGGTAGGATACTCTTGCTTGCTCGCTCGCGCACGTGCGTCAGCGGCTGAAACTTTGCATACCTTTCTTGTCGTTCACTAGCTCACGCACAGCAGCTCGCGACTCTTTTTACTCTCTCGAGTTTCTCCCGCGTGTCTATACTTTCCCTCTTTTTCGCCGATGCTCACGCGCGCTTTTCCTCCTCCCCCTCCTACTGGTTTCTTGGCCGCGCGAATAACGACATTACGTTTACGGGCGACGATTATACGTATTTCGAGACGGCGATCGTTTGATATTGTTGCTGCTGCTGCTGTTGTCGAAATGCGGGTGAAAACGTCGGGTAATTGCCAACGAGAGGCGTGTGCAAAGCGCGGGAGAAAACTTTTCTCTTGATGTTTTTCCATGGGTGCGCACTGGTGTGGCCGTAAAATTTGTTTCTTCGCGTCGATATATATGCGGCGGAATCGAAAGTAAAAAAAGTGGCCTGGTTGCGCGGAGAGTAATTGTTTGTGAAAGGGTAAGCTTTTTAGAATTTCGACAAAAAATATGGATGAGGAGAATGATTGGAGCGTCGTTATATGCTTGAAGTTAAACTTATATTTACAATTTCAAATAAGATAGAGCCTATTTTATTCTATTTAATGATATATATTCGTTATATCGTATTGCACCATAATTATAAACTGTAATATTTTCATACTAATCTATATAATAGACAAAA
>JAPYZO010005585.1:0-10901 GCA_030522905.1 Torymus flavipes | reverse complement strand
TACTGCACTCTATTCTTTTTATGAGCTTGTGGTTCTAACTGTCTTTCTCTTTTTACCTCGCCGTTGAATTTTTTATAATTATTAACTTTAGATTCTCATGCGGAAAATAAAAATTTAATATAGCTCGCTAATGAAATATTTTACAAATAAGAATATTTAGATTTCACTTTTAATATACCGGAAATATCTTTTTCCTTGTAAATTATTGCGGTTTAAAAAAAGTTGTTGTGCTATCGCAAAGAAACCAGTTTTCAAGCATTGTAAATACTATAGTACCTATCTGTTCGAAATATAAATCTTTAAAAACAAAAGATTTAGAAAAATAGAAACCGTCAAATACCATCAAATAATTAAATGAATAAATCGAAATATAAATCTTTAAAAACAAAAGATTTAGAAAAATAGAAACCGTCAAATACCATCAAATAATTAAATGAATAAATCCAAATTTTCTTAATATAAAAACAGTTCAGCATTGAAAATTTTGTATTCATCCAACGACGTTTCACCCAAACGACAACAATCAATTAAACAATAAAAAACAACAACTCACCGACGCAGTTTCTGCTGGCCGTAACCTCATAACCAGGCGGGCACTCGGCAACTCCAGGTCTCCTCGTATCCAGGGGCGGCCTCTGGGGTGGCGGCGGCGGCGCGCACCGGTACGAGCCCGGCGTGTTGATGCAGCCGTATCTACACACCTCCGTCTGCAGATCCGGCACCGCGCACTCATCAACATCTACACAGACAGACTCGTGAGAGGCATTGACGAATCGATTTTCCGAGACGTCAATTATTCTCCTTAATCCCGCGCGCCAACGCGTTAATTTCGACGCGGCGTCGTGTAATTTTCCCAGAAGGCGAGGAGCAGCGAGGCTCCTGGGATTAGGAGTGGAAGCAGAAGAGGATGTGGGGTGTGGAAGGGTAGAGAGGGGAGCATGAAGATTGGGTACGAGGAGATGACGGGTGTAAGTGAAAATTTTAGAGAAGGTGAATGTTTTATGGGGATGGTGGTATATACATATAGGTTGAATGAGTAGGAAGTGATGGTTAATTATAGGATTAGGAAATATGAGTTGTGAAGATTTTTGAAGGAGAAAGAATTAGAAGCTAATGTTTTTTTAATTAGATTTTGTGATTTTTAAGAATTTTGGATATTATTTTCTTGGTAGTTTTGTTAAATACTATATGTGATTTGCTATGCAAAGTGTATGTAATGGATCTCTTATAAATAGGATTATTTTTAATGCATTTTTATTTGAATATGTTAACTATTCGATACACGCGAGGATCGATGTTAAATACAATATTATATTAGAGTGAAATTCTGCGGTTCGTGCATACAATGCATTCTTGAATCTCATAACAAAAATAGCTTTATAATATAATTATTGAATGTCAGGATTAATTTGGAATTGTGAATTAATTCAATCAAATTGAAACATAAACAAGCAAACACGAGCAACACATTGTAATGGAACAAAAGAACGACGTTATAAAATCAACACCCCTTCATTTTAAACTTCTCCAATAACACGGACCCAAATTAATAACCTGCAAACGTCTCGAGCTTTTCCACCCTCATTTTTCACACCCGAAATATAGCCACTACATCACGCTGTCACTCTTCGCACCTACCCCACTCCGCAATAACTGAATTTGACTAATTGTAACTGATCCACCTCTCCTCCTTCTCAACTTTCTCTCTCTCTCTTTCTCTCATCCTCTCCTTCAGCTATCCTTTCTCACAACTCTCCCGCACTTATAACCGAATTTCTCGAACACGCCAGCACACGAAAAGCTTCAACCTCTCTGCGCCCCGAGATTAATTGTCATTTCAATCCGGCGGCGTCTCTCGCCGAAAAACAACCTCGCGCGCGTGCGTAAATAACGTCGCGCGTCGCGCAGCCGTTCGTTATCCCTGCACTCACGCGGGAGTTTGAAAGGAAAATGTTGTTTTTGCGACGAGGGAGGCGCGTCTTCTTTTTCTCTCTACAGTCGCGCGGAGACAAGAGAGAAAGGACGAAAGAGAGAGAAAGAGGATGCGCGAGCGAGCAAGCGTTTGACTCGTGTGAATTTAACGAGCTCGTAATTCGCTGAGTCTGCGAGGACGACGACGACGACGACGGCGGCGGCGACGCAGTTTCTTTGTTTTTCCTGCAGAGCCGTGTGCGGCCATTGTTCGCCTTTTTTAATTGTTTCGGACTGGGTTGCGCGCGATCCGCGCGCGATGCGTTATTTGCTCGGAGGGTTGCGGGAAAAGTTCGTTAGCGCCGGTGCGGAAGATTTGTGCAGCTGCTAAATCGGAGTGCTGCTGCTGCTGCTGGCTAGTGTTTTGTTGCGAGTGCGTCTTTGACCTTTGTTATGGAATTGCTAATTGAATTGTTAATGATTTAGTTGAATATGTAACAATTTACGGGGATATTATACCTACACCTCGTGTAATGAATTTCGGACGGGGTCCTTTGTAAAATTAATTTCAAAGAGCGTTTGTGTAAATGGCGTGAGGTAACGAATTACATTTCTACAAATCAGGATAATGTAGTATAATTTTGTAGCAATTTACGTCAACGTGTTAATTACTTTGTTATTTAGCTTCTTTAATCTTAATATTCCGCATAATTTGAAATTGACATTGATATATTACTATTTAAAAAGAGACCTTCATGATATATTTTTTCATAACTTTTTCAACTACAAACCTTTTCTTTCATTTATTATTTGTTATATACAAAAAAGCACTTTATATACAAACCCTCTGCAACACAATAGTTTGTTTTACATTTCAATCGAATCCATTCATATACAATAAAATAATAAATAGACGTGTATTATTTCCGTTCAATAAAAATACATCACAATGCTTTACATTCAATGCTTCTCCCCCACACTTAAAATTCCCCAACCCCCAATAAATCTGAACCGTTCGTCTCCCTCCCCATGAATCTCTCACCACAGAGTAGCAGCAGCTACAGCTTACCTTGACAGGTCTTCCAGTCATCCTCGAGCATGAAACCATCGGGACAGAGGCAGAAGACGCGGCCCATGCTAGCGAGGCAGGTGTGCGAGCATCCGGCGTTATTGTAGCTGCAGGGTCCAGAGGACGATGGCTCGTGACAGGTGCGGTTATCAGGACCGAGGCTCGTGCCCGGTCGGCTCTCGCACGAGCACGCGTAGCCGCCGGGGAGGTTGCGACACGTGTCCTGGCAGGGACCCCGGCCGCCGTTAGCCGCGCATTCGTCGATGTCTGCGGACGGGTGCGTTATTGCTCGTGATGGCGTTTTTCGCTGACAGGTTTGAGGAAGGCGAGGGTGGTGTTGTTGCGGTGAGAAGGGTACAGACGCGTGAAAAGTTGGGGTCGCGTGACTTGTTGATTTACGACGTGAGGGAATGGCGCGGTTGGTATGTAAAGTGGTGATTTTGTATTTTGCACGTGAAATTGTAGTATAGGTTCGATGCGTGAATTTCACGTACTTTTTTTTAGCGAATATTACATTTGGGAACGGTATTTTTTTACATATAATTTACGTGGTGTATTTTATTTTAAAAGATAAAGACCGTAATTACGGATACTTAATAACCGAAAAATATTTTAAAAATTACACGATATTTATCAACTTTATATAATTTACGATTGTACTTTATATTTTGTCTGTGTATTTTATTACCTTGCATTCGGCGTTACATCCATCCAAACGATATCCTATTTTAACGTCTATTTTTATCCCCTCAGCCATTTCCCATGATTAAGCGCAGCGCCCGATAAACATATCCATATTCTCTCCCCTCGACGTCTAGACACAACCTTACACGCGATCCTTCATAGGACAATGCATCATTTCGCCGCTCTCTCGCACGCGCGCATAAAACATACATCGGCCGGGCCACTCTTCCGCGAACAAAGGACCACCTCGGATAAAAGCTCGGTGGCCCTCGCGCTCGATCTGTAAAAAGAGGGACGAAATTTCGAGCCAGCAGTTTTTTTCCTCCCTCGCGTGTACGCGAAAATCCTCGAATCCGCTCAGCTACGTATAGTAGTATTTGTCCTCTTCTCGTGCCCTCCGCGCGTCTTTTTAATGGCAGGAGAGAAGTGGAAGGGAGATAAACTTTTTTACAAATTACACTCTTTCAGCTAGAAAGTAGTAAATATTTACTCTCGCCTCGTGGCCGGTTCATAAATAATTTATATATACCAGCGCGTGGAAATCCGCGCGAGAAATTGTCCGCGAGGGACGCGCTCGTGATCTGGCAAGTTGTGCAGAATTAACGCGGCGCTAAGCGACCGTTGCGTTTATCTTTGCAAAGTGGTGGGATTTCGAGTATTTGTTGTTATGGTGCCGGTGTGTGTTCTACTCGAGTTGATGTATTTTAGCGGAAGGAGAAGTGGAGTGTATAGTGGTGTTGAATAAAAATATAATGGAGCGAGGTGTTGTTATTTATTTTGTACAAAGAGTATTTGTTTATTCATGAATTGTGACACTTTGAAAACGATCTTTACTCTAGAACCACAAAAGCGAAACTGAGGAAAGCTCGCGCGTCCGGAACATCGCTATATACCGAGCTTTCATCTTTCACTCGGACGCAATTATGCGCATAAATTTGAAAGTGTCGAGCGGATTATTCTATACACGATTTAGTCACTATTTAACGCGACTGAGGTCCTTTGGCAGTTCAGAAAAAAACGTCGTGTCGGGCGACCACTTAACTAACAATTTTGGCAAATGTCTGTAAAAGCGTTAAGAAAATTGCCGTGCACTTCGGTTGAAGAAGAAAGGTCAAGAGAGGTGAAAATAAGGCCGAGATAAAAGAGGGGACACACGCTCTTTCTTTCTCTTTTTTCTTATACAATTTCCAACTGAAAGTCTTTTCTCGCCATCGTTACGTGCGGTTGCTGTTTTTAAAATCCACTTCATTCAGAAAGACGTATAATGTGAATTTTAAAATACGACCGTTCGTTAATTGAAGTAAACATCTTGAGTTCTGGTTGTCGAGATGATCGCGTAATAAAGAAATTAAATCAATCGTAAAAGGAGATTCGTTTTAATGTGAAAAAAGAATGGATTAAAAGTTTCACTTTACGGAATAATTTAGTACGATTTAAAATTGAAATTTATAGTTGAATTAAAAAAAATTTAACTGCAGTTTCATTTAAATTTCAGTGTATTAAGTATAAGTGCGATAAAAGTTATTTTGAGCGTAAAACTTTGTAAAAGCTAGTTTAATTTACGTTGCATAAAATAAAGCTTTATTTATTCCAATTTATTTTCTAATAATGTTTCAGACTCGTTCCTATCCTCGATTATTACGTTTTTAAATCTGAATTTTGTTACAAAAGAAATTTTATAATTTAGTTTTTAATTTTTCATATTGTTCGAGGAACGCTCTTTAAAAGCGGGATTATTCAAATTTTATTTAATTTTAGCGAAAATTGAGAAAACATATATTGCTCGTGATATTCAAACTGAGACAAAAGATTTAAGAAAAAATCTTGACAGAAATTTCAAAAGTTTTACTATATAAAAGATGCGCAAATTAATAGTTAATATGTATGTTAAATATTTTTAATATATTTTCTTCTGAAATGTAAATAAATCCTTCTCACAGTGAATGATATTAAATCAACAAAATTATAAAATCTCGAACTATAAATCCACAACCTGCACCCAAACCACGAAACCACTTATAACACCACCAGCCGTACAGGATCAGAGGAACAGGACCAACACTCAAATGAACTCACCTACGCACTTACGGCCCTCGAGCCGATAACCCTCGCGGCAGAGGCACTGGGCGCGACCCTTGAACAGCCTGCAGAAGTGTTCGCAGTTGAGCTGTTCGCACGTCGCCTGGTCGTCGCCGCGGTAGCGGCACACCGGCAGTCGGCCGATCCATCGTCTAGCCCTGCATAGTAGCCGGTCGCCGTGCGTTCGGTTGCTACTCGCCAACGTATAACCCGGCTCGCACTCGTAGTCCGCCTCGAGGTACTCGTGGCCTGGTCGCGATGATCTGAAGTATATAAAGGAATAAAGAAGGATTGAGAAAAAGAAGAAACTATGTAGATGTAAGTATAGTAAAGAGATTATGCTTTATCGAGTAATCGAAAATACATTTACGGATAAGTACAGAAAAGTTGGAGTATTCGATTAAAAAGACTAAGAAACGTTATTTCTTTTAAAAATGTTCAAGTATACTTCAAATTAAATAGTATATTCTATTACGCACGAGTATATGATCAATAAAGATAACATTTTTTTCAACAATATAATAATTCTGCATTAAAAAAAAGTATCTAAAAGTATCCATCACAACTGCACATTTAGCTTGTGCCATTTTAAACCATCTCATTATGAAAATTAAGATGAGCACGGTGCGCTTCCCCGTATAATTAACTACAAGCAGATGATGCTCCGCATTCACAAAGAACCTCGCGGCAACACCAGGCAGCGTATATAGATCCATTGTCAGTATTTTGCATTATATACAGCCTCATAAAAGAGGAAAAAAACACGATTAGTATGTGTACTCTGCCGTCGTTATAATAAATCCCGCACCTCCATCCGCGCTCTACTATCATTCGCCGTGCATTATAAAAAGCTCGCGCGCCACCTAAAAAAGAAGCTACTCCCTCTCCCGTCCGTCGGTTTATTGAACCCATAGAGCGCTAAAACCGTCGCTCGCTCGCGCAAGGTCTCGTTTATAGCAATAATGAATCTGTTCGCCGTAGAAAACTAGTGGAGAAGAGAGAGAGAGAGCCGTGGGTTAAACAAATTAAAACCTCGACGGAGGCGCGCGGCCGAGAAAAATTTCGCAAATCTATTCGGGGCATCTGGCCGACTCTCTCTCTCTCTCCAGACGTTAATTTCCTCGAAAATACCGTCGGAAGAAGAGAGGTAAGAAAGAAAAAAAAGAGAGAACTTATCCCATTACTTTCCGCGTCTTAATTAGATCGCGCGCGGCCAGAGTGTCTTTCCTCGCGTGAAAAAAAGGACGCGGCGAGAGAAAGCCAACTTTAAATGTCCTCCCCGCGTTCCGTAAAAGTCTCGTTCTCGACCTTCGATGGCGCAAACAAGCGAACGAGTTTCTCCCTCTCTCGCGCGCCCTTATAAATTCGATATTCATCAGAGTGCAAACTCGATTTTCCACTCTAGGAGAAAGACTCCGTTTAGCCGAGACAGCGTAAAGATGCGAATTAGTTTAGCGGATTCGCGGACACGCGCACGCGCGCTTTTAAAAAGAGTATATATCTTTCTCTCTTCGTCGCGTGCTAAATGAATTGAATAATTCATGGTTAAGAGATATATGTATAGGGGACTTGACTCACTTTACATATTTGATGACGGCGTGCCGGACGAACGGCGCAGGCAGGAACGTCCCGTTTATGCAGGACAGATCGCCCCGTGGGTCATCCTCGTCGTCGTCCGCTAGGAACGAGGAGGCGCTGTCCGATGGCGGTGCTATCGTTGAGGACGACGACGACGGCGGCGGTTGCTGGGAATCCTCGAGGTTCTGTATAAAGGAGACCGTAGATCGGCGTGATTGGCTTTGTGTTTGAATTGCCGCGAGCTGCAGCTTTTGAGGTCTTTGTTTGTGTTTTAGAGCAGTGGGAGGCGTGGGGTGTGTATATTTTAAGAAAAATAGCGGATAGGACGGATATATTATACAATAGAAAGGAGGAAGTTTGATTAGTTTCTCAATTCATATGTAAATTAGTGGAGCTTAAAATTGCATTCATTTTGGAGGAAAAAAAGAAATGAATTTACTTAACATTAGATATAGGTACACGATTAGCATAAAGGTATATTTTATACTTTTAACCAAAAAGTAATACTAATCAAGAATATCTCTCTCATCCAAATCATCAACAATAATTCCTCTGCTCAAATCCTCTAAAAAACACGAGGAACAGCCCTACATACTCTGCACTCTATTCCTCACCTTAGCCCTGGCGGCGCTGGAGCTCATGTAGGCGTTGTAATCCTTGAGCGTGCGCTGCAGCACCTCGTTCTCCATGTCGAGGATGGGCAGGTCCTCGTCCGTCCTCGAGTAACCCAGCATCCTCTCGGGATCGAATTTCGTCTTGGGAGCCTCGGGTTCCTTGGTCACACTAGCATCACGCTCGTCGAACCTCGGTATCACCTCGTCCGCGTCCTCGTCCTCGTCCACTGCCTCGTCGTCATCCTCGTCTTCAGCCGGTATCAGCGCTTCGGATCTCTCACCGAGCTGAGCGCGTTCGTACTCGCGCTCCACGTGCCGAGAGAACTCGCGTTCCACGTCGCCGGGTACGAGGCGGTAGCGCGACGTTGGTTCTGGTGGTTCCGGGATCCGCGACTCGGTCGTCAGCTGGGACGGCTGGCTAGACGACGGTAGGATAGAGTCGAAGATGTTGAAGGCCTTTGTTGTGCCTGTAGGCGAGATAAGAGGGAAAGGGTTTTTTTTAATAATGAATGTGGGTTGCGTTGGTTGTGCAGAGTGTAATTTTTTGTTCTTTGATATGATGTAGTATTGTTGCTGTATAAGGGAGCTGTTGAATCTGTTGTAGAATTTGCAAATAGTTTTTATAAAGAGAAGTGACGTATCAACCATAATATCGAACGGTAAACCGAAATTTATTATCCTTTGTTATAAAAAGAAGTTCTTATTAAATGCAAAATATATGAACTCTCTGATTGCCAGGATGTTTTACACTATACTCAAACTTGAACTATTATTAAAAAATTAATACATTTTATAAAGATCTTTATTATGTTATGTATAAGTATCATAATTGTTATATATCATAATTGTTATCATAATTGTTGTATAGGCTGAAAAAGCCGACACTCGACGAACGACGGTTTACCAGAAAAGACCATGTATATATATAAATATGGGTATACCTACATAAGCCGAAATCAACGCAAACGCTATTGAAAAAGCCGACTCATTATATCACGAGAGAAGTCCCATATCACTCCGCGGGCTCCGAACGCTGAAGAGGGGACGGCGGGAAGAGGAGAGAGAACAGGGCGTGTCGGCGCCTGCGATTGTTTTTGGCGGCCACTGCGTCAGTACCTACCTAAGCTCGCAAGTGTATAAGGAGGGGGGGAATGTAGCGGCGCTTACCACTCCCGCGTGCGCGACCGTCTTTTGTATTTATTACGCACATAGAGTGGAGAACATTCTTCCTGCAGAAAAGTGTGAAGAGTTTTGAAAGACGAACGAATACCAGACATAACCCTTTTGCGATTAACATGGAATACTACGACTATCACAGGCAGAAGTCCAATAAAGGATTCTCTCTGCGCAGGCTAATGAGGCCAATAACTCCAACGGTAAGCACAATAATGAGACACACACGAATATAGGCGACAAAGAAAGCATGTAAACTTAGACGTACGTATAGAATTGCATGGATTGTACTTACGCGTTCCGTTTATTGAGGGAGATTTTAATAAATTAGGTTATTTTTGCTAAAACGATATTAAGATTTTATACTTGGTTCGAATAATTGTGTACAAGTAGTATTTTCGTCGCTCGACTCGTAACCTCAACAATTTAACAGAGATGTTTGATGTAGTGCTAATGCAGTAATTGACTATTGGGTAAAGAAAAAAAAAATTATTTTTACGTTTCTTTTAGTTTCTACGCTCCAAAGCTAAGGGAAAAGAACGCCAATGTGACGAAAATGAGAAAAAGGGCAAAAACTCAGCGCCGTTCACGTTAAGCGATAACCAATCAGCCGTTGACAAGAATGAAGAAAAGGAGAAATGCACGAATCTCGTCATTGCACATGACGATGTGATGGCCGTAGCTTTCAGGCTGTGTGAGCTAATGAGACAAACAACTCCAAAGGTAAGCGTAATAACGAGACGCACGGATATGACAAAGAGGGCATGTAAACATACAAGTGTAAAAGAATTATTGTTAGATTGCACGTACACTTCCGTATTCTGTTCATTGAGAGAATTGCAAATAAGATTATTAGGTTATTAATGCAGTCAGTAACTTTATAGGTTAAGCAAAATAACTTCATTCGCTCGTTTCTTTTAGTGTCTAAACTGCAAAGCTGAGCTACAGGAATGCATGTATGTCTCAAATCAGAACAAGAGCGAAAATTCAGCGCTCGCATCAAGCGATAACCATAAGGACCAATTAAACGTTGAAAATCATGAAGAAAAGGAGAAATTCAAAGATGAGATACAGGAGGAATGCATACATGACTCAAACGAGAACATCAGGAGCGAACATTCGGCGCTCAAATCAAGCGATAACGATGGGGATGAGCACCAATCCGCCGATCACAAGCAAGAAGAAACAGACAAACGCACAAAACTAATCATTGCACGCAAAGATGCAACAACTCCAACGAGCGTAAACAAAAGTTCTGCCGAAACTCCTCAATTCCAACCGCGCACTATCACCGTCGAGGATAGACTGAGATCAGAGGAGGATGTGGCGCGACTCTGGAGGGAGCACGCAGAGAAACACGCAGCGAAGTACGAGAAGTCAAAAGAACTATCTTGTGTAAAGAAAGTCATATATTATAAAGTATATATGAATTCATGAAAAGGGATTATGTGGATAAAGTCAAGTATGAGTTAAAAGTGAAAAACAAAAGGGAAGCGTTCCAATGGGTACCGATCGCGATAGAAGAAGTCAAGGAAGAGTTAGCATCACAAGAAACAGAATTACGGCTTCAAGCTGAATGCGAAATTCAGACAGAAAGTCGTTTATATGATAATTCTGTAGGTCTTTCAAATTGGATTGAATCACATAGACATCAGAAACCTGAATCAAACGATAATACTCACCACTCTCATTTTCGTGCCGCGTCGACGACAGATTCAGAGGATTCTCGCTGAGGAACCTCGCCTCATCTGCCTTCTGCTCGTTGAGGATCAGCAGCAGCCTGCCGATAGGAT
>JAPYZO010005584.1:0-15683 GCA_030522905.1 Torymus flavipes | reverse complement strand
GACGTGGTTATGCGCGAGAGTTGCGCCGACGCAAGTCGAGGGCTTGGAAGCCGGGGAGTTTGAATGCGTCGTAGCGCGGGAAATGATGATGCGGAGGAAAAATTATTCGCCGATTGAGTGTAGAGTTAGGATTATGAGAGAGAATTAGTTACAGAGGTATACCTGCTAGGTGTTCCCGTGTTGATCATCTATTGGTCTTTAAGTCGTTATAAATAGAATAAGTAACAAAAGTAATTTTTGAAAATGCGCAAACAAATGCGTATAATGAAGAACGATGCAGCCGCACTCGAGAACTAATTCTATGATATGTTAAGGTGGTTCAGTCAAGTATTATAGTCACAGATATGGAATGTCCGTTAACTCGAAAATCGTGTAAACAATAAGACCTGGTTGTATAGAGCTCCTAACATTTCGAAGCTTCGTCGTATTCGAAGAATCGAGGCTATCTTCGAATCTCCAATTTTCGAAGCTTCGAAGTTTCTTATTTGCAACTTTCTAATATATCTTTGAAACTTGAAGTATTCAACTTTTTAATTTTTAGATACAGCGGTTAAAATGCTTCGAAGCTTTGAAAATTCGATAATCAAAGTTTTTGATCAAAGCTTCAATATGTCGAATCTCTAAATAGTCAAAGAAAAATATAATAATAGAAAAATGATAAGAGAAAACCTACTTAATTCGTCTTATTTTCTACATGATGGTCTGAACGATCGATAAACATTGAAGGAGAAAAATGAAATTATGAAATTTAAAATTGCATACAAAATAAAGATTATTTTAATAAACTTTCTTAATTAGCAGTATATAGTTTTATAATAACGGAATATTTTTTTAAATAGCACTTTTCGAAGCGTGAAATAGAGTTTTAAGGGCATTCTCTTGGTCGAAACAGCAGTTTTCGAATTTTTAATTTTTAAATAATGTTTTATTAATTCGATAATCCAAGAGTAAGTACATATAACAAATATATACTAGAAGGAACATAAAATAATTTTTTTCAAACAAATTCAGGCAATAGTTACTGTGATATTGTTATAATTAAAGACAAAAAACTTCAATAAGTTACCTAATTTTTTTTGTTTCTCATCCGATCTTAACGAAATAAAGCTTATTTTGTTCGTTAAGAAATATTTCAGGTGAAGCATTGATGGCAAAATTTATGATTCGAGTTACCAGTATGGCGCAATAACAATATTTAAGAAAAACAAATCAAATACTGATAACTTGTATCATAAATTGTCCCATCGATACTCTCCCTAATTTCTTAACGAACAAAATAAGCTTTATTTCGTTAAGATCGGATAACAAATGAAAAAAAAATTAAGTAAATTGAAGTTTTTGTCTTTAATCGTAACAATATCATCGTAAGCAGTCCCTGAATTTGGCTGAAAAAATTTGTTTTATGTTCCTTCTAGTATATGTTTATTACATGTACTTACTCTTGGATTATCAAATTAATAAAACATTATTTGAAAATTCTAAAACTGCTGTTTCGCCCAAGAGAACGTCCTTAAGCCTCGATTGTTGATCATGCGAGGGCGTGAAATGAAGTTTCAAGCTCCGATTTGCGATCACACCAGGATGCAAAATCTATGCTCGAGTTACTCACATCATTTTTTGATTTACTATTTGTAAACTGCCCATTCTGTGCTTTGGTTAATGCAATTTTAATTTTTGCCTTTATAATTAATGTAATTTGTGCGTAAAATGCAATTTTACGTCTGTAAAACTAAGCACAAAATGGGCAGTTTACAACTATAGTACATTAAAACAGAATGTTCGTAACTTTTTTTTAAAGGTTACTTGTAGCACTTTTTTCATGTTAAATTGTCTCTAGCATTATTATATTGAATTATAAAAACTTATGAAAGAAATTATTTTTAGAATTAACAAATTATTTTTGGATTTGCTTCAGAAAAACGAATGAATTCCAAAATAACTTCTATATAGAATAGTTGTATATTCATAAAATCGATTTGATGCAAAATTTAGGATATACTTTTATATGCAAAAAGAAAGCCACCATAATAGGTTTCAAAGCTTTCAGAACTATAATAGCTTTATAGTTGAAACTACGAGAATACAAAAATTGTGCGGAAAGTGAAGTTACAAATTTGAGAGATTTATCAGTGTAAAGAGAAGATTAAATATTTATTAAAAAGTTCAAAAATATGTGCGTCTGTTTAAATATGTTTGATAATTCGAGTATTCATAAAACAATTTGCCAAATCTTACGAAAACTTTTGTATACTATTTTATGTACTTAATATATTAATATAAATATCAATTTCTTTGTTGTACAAATAGAACTGAGGCAAATCAAATAAGCCTCGACAACTTTCATTTAGAAAATACAGTCAAAAAATGCGTATACCATTAAAGCATAAAATTTGTTTGGTATACCAATAAGAAAGTCATAGAGAGTATTTCGCAACGCGGGACTCGGCGCCAAGCTCCTGTGTGATGGGCGCCACAAAAGACGGAATTATAATTTGGAATATTTTTGTAATAGGGTTTCGGAATTATGCCTATGGGCTTATTCTACGGGATATCATTTTGAAAAAAAATTTGATGATACAAGAATATACATCGAAATTATTATCGTACACGGTGTGTTTAGGATAAATTTATATTAAAAATATTTATTTATTTAAACAAGTTACATTAAATCTTATAAAATAAATTAGTGGACTTTTATAACATTTTTATTTATAAAATATAACCATGCTATTTTTATATTAAATTTTTTTTTTTTTAAGATAAATTAAAGTGTTCGTAAATCCTATCAATAAGCTTTGACTTGGTTCCAGTTGTTGACAAATTTAAAATTTTAAGACATTCTTTCAAATCTACAACATTTAGAATGTGGAGCTACCGAAAAAAAAAATATTATTAAAAAAATCTTGATTACTATTTATTTTACGAAACAAAATTTCCAACTGCATAAGATGTGCTCAGAAATATAGAACGTACCTCTTTCTGTTCAGCTATGTTTCTCACGTCAAATTTTGTCTTTTTATCAGCTACTTTGGATTGTTTTAAGGGTCTCTTTTTTGTTCCTTGTAACTCAACCATATTTGATAATTCTTCAGTTAAGACATCTGCATTTTTATGTACAGGTGGGGGAACTAGAATAAAAATATTTTAATAAAAAACTTTAATTATTGCCAAAACTAAATGAATTTTATTAAACTCACGAGTACTATCTGGAGGTAAGGAACTTAATCTTTCATCTAGAGCTAATGCTTCAATATGAGCAATACAACGTTCTAGTTTTGGATTTTTAAATAATCTCGGATCAAATTCTATTTTTGACATATTCATTAACTTTTTACAAATCTCAACAGCCTTTGCATTAATTGGACATGGATTTTCTAAATTATATACACATCGTTCCAATACATAACTGAGATCTCGAACTTTGTCTAGAATTGCACAAAGTATTAATATAATTCCTTTCGATACTAGTGCGATAAAAATGATTCTTACACAAGCGTGAGTTTGTCGCCCGAGCGAAGCGAGGATGGTGACCATCACACTCGTATGGGAATCATTTTTATCACTTATTTTTGCGCATGCTTGTAAACGTAAGCGTGCGTAAAAGTAGTAATTTACGCACAGTGTGAAAAAATTTCATTATTATCTTTATTTCAAATCTAAACATAAAACTAAAACCATCAACTAACCATTAAATGGAATTTTATACATGTAAAATCCTCCATCATCTTCACTAGGAATCATCATGCATATTAAAAGACCACTCCTAGTAATTACTTTGCAAATTGGCATTACTTTTTTCTGAGCACACCTGCTGACAAAAGCCATGAAAAAAGCTTTACTTTCTGAAAAAAGTAGAATGTAATGTTAATAAAAAAAGTAATCTAATTTTTTTCATTTTCATACCATCATTGCAAGCTGCAGTGTATGTAACAAAATAAGGGGGGCCACAATGATAGATTGGATCACACATTATTGGTTTAAATGCAAGTACTTCAATACATGGATCCAGACCCAAATTTTTTATTACTTTGCACTCAGATGGTTTGAAGCTTATATTTTGACCAGCAAAAACTTTGTAATACATTATATTACTATCAGTTATAACTTTTTTATCTCTTTTTATTTCCTTAAAAAGTAAAACATTCATATGAAATTAAAAAAAAAAATGAATACATTCATATAAAATATATAAAACAAATAATTATTTCGATAGGAAATAAGAATTTACCCTAAAGTTTTGAGATTCTGTATCTTCTAAATTCTCTTCACACAAGACACGTCGAGCTTCTAAAATTTCATTGTCTTCTCTTTGTAATTTTATTTTTGATGGATATTTTGGAGTTCTGAAAACATTTTTATAATAATTAATTTCATGGATGTACTAATCAATTTAAAAAAATTAAATTAAAAAATTAAAAATACAATTCTTACGAAATTAAATTAAACACGGAAACCTCTATAGCAATAGAACCGATCTTCCATGGTATTCGACAAATACTTCTAGCAGGGCTTATAATGACCTGCTCAAAGTCTTCTAAGCAAGTTGATTTATAATTTTCATTATTAAATGCTCCTGATATTATCTGCAAATCTTTATAATAACTTGCATCATCCCATAAATCAGATAATCCTATCACACGAAGTTCTGTTTGATTATCTTTAAATGTAGCAACTAAGTGCTCAATTCTCCGTCGCTCAACAGGAATTTCACAGCATGGATTATCATTGCAAGTACAAAGCAAAATGATGTTGCGAGTTTTCTGATTTGATTTGTTCATATTTATCATTTGAAATGCATGTGTTAAAGCATCATAAAGAGGATACTTTGATTCTTCTGCCTTCAATGGTTTATACTTGTCATAGCCTTCTTTTACTAAATGTAATTAAATGATAATTTTGTTAAAAAAAAATATTTATCAAACATAAAATATATTACTTACACATATTTTGAGCATTTTTCAAAGTGTCAACTGTAACTGTATCAAATGATTGCAGTACTGTTATGTTATCAAGACCACAGTTTGATTCTCTAGTTCCAAAAACTATGAGAGCCATTTTATCTTTTCTATTGTTAGCACATTTTTGCCTAACAATATTTCTGTACGTCTGTGAACATAACACAATAAATGATTTCATGTTATTTCTTTCATGTAAATAATATATGCATTCTTACCTCAAGACATTGTAAAAATGCATTATTTTTGAACATTGGCAGTGTTCCATCAATGAGAAATATTATTGAGTCTCGTACATCAAATTCACTAACACCTTCTTCACTAAATGTTTCGTCTAAATCGGTATATGAAAATTGAAACGACATTTTTTACTTTATTGTAAGTAAGTAGGTAGGTAGTTGATTGTTGTAAGTATATAATTTTGTCTGCACAACCGGCAACGCCAGCCAACTGACTTGTCTCAACGTGTTTTCGTATTTAGTATTTAGTCCTCAGATTAGGTTAGTCTGATTGTAAGTGTATAGTGCACTGTATGACAGTATGAGTAACGTTTCATATAAAAATTTGATTTTTCATTTTCATATAGGTAAGTAGGTAAAAAGTAAGATTTTCAATTTATACAAATAATACTTATGAGGAGCCCCAATATTTTTTGTCAAATGACCAGTGAATTTTTATTTATAGTATAGTGCAATATCATGATGTACTTGAATGTATGGACCTATTATATGTTATGATACATAAAAATAACCACAATGTATGCGATATATATGCAGATAAAAAGCATTATTTTTGTTTTTTATGAAATTAAATTTATCTTTTTCTGGTGACTTGATATTTTCGTTACAGAACAAGATTTTGTAATTCAAATATTATAGTCGCTCTGGGTCGTTTTATGAAAATATTATCCATCTTCATGACATGACGAGGAAAAATGCTTTTTGCTCCATAACATATTTTAAAAATTTAATTTTCACAAATTTGTTTTCTCTTTAGTTTACCTGGTGACCCTACTTGACAAAAATACTAAAAAAAAAATTAATATTTGTACTTTCAATAGGTATTTTTCTTTTTCCTTACTTATCGACTTCGCTGATTCGCCGGAGCCACCGTAATAAAAAAAATGTTGGATTATTTTTATTATTAAGTATTGTTGATTACATTGTGAATCGTATCGCATATTTCTAAAACATAAAACAGCAAGATTTATAAGAAATGTTTTAACTAAAAGAAATTGAATTTTCGATCGACTAGATTTGGTTAATGAAATAGAAAAGGTAAATTGCTTTAAAACAAAACGTTTCATTACTAAATTTTTGTAATTGCAGAAACTTTATTTCGAAAATATACAGATTTGAAATTGTTATACGTTAACATGAAATTTTTACGAAATCATATAATTTCTCTTTCTCGTAATTGCTGAAAATCAATCAGACACGAGAATACATTAGCTCTTGGTAATTACGGAAAGATCGTTGCAATAGCTAATTATAAGACGCATTTTTTAAACGTTAATGTATTCTTGTTACTTAATATATAACTCCTTAACTGTAGTTGTCAGCTATTACCCTACTCTTTTAACGTTATTTTTCTGATTTTCCAAAAATCATCATTACAATCACGTTCGCTCGTATTTTTCAATTGCAGGAACATAATCGCAAGGTGATTTTTCAATTTAGATAAGTACCCTTAAATTTATGTACACAAATTTTATCGTTAACTTATATTATTCGAACAAAATTTCTGATGTCATACAAGTACAGATTATGATATAAAGGGAGCTTTTTATCTATCTGAAAACGATAAAATTAAAAATATGTTTATTAAATATAAAAAATACGTATAAAAAAAGGTGTTAAATTCGAAGGATGTTTATTTTGAAATAATAAAACTCTTTGTCTCTATTATAGAAAAATGTTTAATTTACATATTATAAGCTTATACGTTAGTAATACCAAAGAAACAGAATATTCTTACAACATTGATAATAAAGAAAACATTTTTATAACATTCATTACATTAAATAACAAATTATAAAAAATCCAGAGCTTCTGCACCTAACTACAACTTAGCGACCCGACCGCGAAAGTTCGGCCGTTAGACATATAGCAGGTATAAAGAGAAAAAAGTGTGGAAAAAAAAAATAAAGTACCAGAGACGATCTTTTGTGCTCAGGTCGCTCGGCTGAAGTCTACATTTCTCTATACAAATATAATTAATATGTGTACATAAGTAAAAATAATAAATATTTACATGCGACGTAACTATACAAAATGAAAGAAAAAAAAATCAGTACTGTCGAAAAAGTTGGTATGATTGTCATTTTTCTGAAGCTGATGTTGTTGTTATTGTTGATGTTAATGTGACTCTCTCAGACTCGGGGGCGCATGCACCATTTACGTAATTATTCGTTGATAAATAACTGAACAGTTCAAGTACCGGCGAGAATACACGCAGTCTTCGATCCGTAAGTGCTTCATGCCGGCGACATATCTAGTAGTCAAAATGTAAAATCGAGTAAGAGAGAGAAAGAGAGAGAGAGTGAGAGTAGACCAACTTTCGTACGTGAGTTTCTCAATTTAATAAATAAAAAGTATGTGTAGACAAAATAGTTATTAAAAAAATTTGTTTATACATTGGATAATGAGTGTCCGGAAGGGGGGACACGCATGTTATTATTACGATAAATAAAGCCATTTACACAAAGCTGAATCCTTCGCCGTGCTATATACTTTTTTAAAGAGCCATGCCGGCGAGCGTATAGTTCATTCCTATAAGTTGGTGAATACATTATCTCGCGCGCGTGTCATTGCGCTACGACGAAAGATTCGCATTCCTCTTAAAAACATCCTCTCGCATCGACTTGACAGCGCTCTCCTTATAAGATCGAGTCGACGAAATTGTTCCTCACACTTTTAGTATTTATGTTAAACCTATACATATTGTTTATTTATATTTATATATTTATAATTTTATCTATGTTTAATAATATACTTGCACACAACCTCTTTGTTCCTTAGAAAGTACAAGCTTAATAGCAACAATTTCGACAAAATCGCCAAACGTTTATACTTATATACCGAAAAAAGTATAGGTTTGCTGGACGATGACGAAGAGACGCACACAGAGGTGTAAGAGCGCACGAAAACGCATAGCGAAGATTTGTCGTCGATTGTTGCGCTTTTTTGTTTTTTCTCTCCCTACATGCTGGCTACTCTACCGTTCCTTTCTTTCATATAAAAATAACGCGCAATGCGAAGCTATCCAACATTGCTTTGTACATTCGCCCGTGCTCCAATGAAAACTGAAAGTTCAAACTTATCGAACCGCTATAAAGAAACTATTGCGATATCGCGTAAAACATGATTCTGAGTTGAATTACTGTATATACCGGTGCATGATTGTTTTCTCATTATTGCTCATGAATAACTTTTTTTCTTCTCCAATAAAAAGTAATAAAAAAAAATAAAAAAAAAATAAAAAAAAACACATAAGTCAATGTTATATTCGGATTGTGGCTCAAATAAGTGTTCACTTTCACTTAAAACTACCCTGCTACGCATTTCCTTTGCCGGTGATCGTTGATAGAAGTCTCGAATAAACGTCAGCCGACTATCAGAGATACTCGAACAAAAGAACATTCTGACTCTAAATCGCGCGCGTACATATCTTAAACAGCTGAAATTCAATGTACTTTTTCACACATTTTCGCACACTTAAAAGTATAGCTGCTTAAATATAGAATCAGACAATCTTAGCTTTATACGTATCTGGACGTAAATAAGTTCATTATTCGAAAAAAAAAAAAATAATAATAATTGTATGCACTTCCCGCATGTGTATGTACAAATCGATAATTTAATTTAAAGGGCCACGTGAAGAGTACCTATATAATAATGTATACGAATTTTTCACGACTTTCCTTGATTAACAGAATGCTCATAGTGGCTTTATATTTACAAGGCATTCACAGATAAATAAGCAACGATCAACGTGAATCTGAAAGGGTAGAGATCAGATTGCATTCCTGCTTTTCTCCTTTTTTTCTATTTTTTTTTTTTATTAGATACTCCCGAACGACCTTGATCGATGCAGATGCAGACTCCCAAGGTTCGGAAGTTTCCAGCTATCACAACTAACACCCTATAGATTTTCGTTACCAGTCAAATAAATCATTCTTTTTAGAACTTGCGTCCTGTACCGTAGGAAGAGATACTCAATCCAATAAGAAAATCTAGCTACACTTTTTTTTACTTCGTTATCATGTTCCAAACAATATTTCCGCTTACTTTTTTAACAATTAAAGATATCTTTAAATGCACCGCATTTTGAGTTATAACTCAACAGTCTCGTACATAATAATGATCTAACAACGTGTGTAGCGTCAACTCTTATAGTGAAATTTCTGTTACAGAAATTACCTTCGCAAAGCGCGACTGATCTTTACTCTCATATGTCGCGGTAGTCGTTTAGAAAGTTGAAGATGTATAAGCGCTCACGCGTATTGTATACTCGATTTCTCAATAAATCACTCCTAAAACATCTTCATTTCTGGAAGTTCTGGCTACTGCTGGAATTTCACTATAATTCTTATATTCTGTACTTTGACTGGAAATATGCTTATCCCCTTGGCCTCAGTCTTTTCTGCACTAATATTTACGTGCCTTCTCTAGACTGTTTACTAAAAGAACCATTAGTACCATCAGTATTAAAATCCAAGTTGATCAAAATTGATGATAAAGATAAAAAAATTAAAATACCTTAGTATCTCTTCCTAATTAATTAACAGCAATTATTTCTTCTTGTTCTGGTCAGTGCTCACGTAACTGACTCACGGTCAACGCGGATCTTAATCCACCGATTTGCAATACACCTTCATTCCATGGGAAATTCGTAAAAACTTCTGCTCCCGGAAAAATATATTTTCCCGGTTTCATTTGGTAATATGCGTTTTCTGAAAAAGAACAATTTTTTGATTATAATTTTATTTATATTTAAATTAATAAAACGAATTACAATATTAATTTAAATTACCTGGCAATCTCGATGCGAGGCTGTCTCTGTCAATAGGTTGCCATGAATGGCTGTCCAGCTTATGATATTTTTTGTTTTCATCCGTATTATCTTCATCATTCTTTCTCTTTTGACAGTCTGAACTACTGCAACTGTCACCTAAAGCAGAGTCCATTATTGAGTCTATGGACGCATGTCTTGGTTTGAGATCCGCTTTATCAGATAATTTTGAAGTGTCCAATTTTCCTTCTAAAGCCGAATCTTCCCTTAAACAATCTATCCTAGGAACAACATGGCATTCTTCAGAAATATAAATTTCCTCTGTAGCTCTTGATGAAGATTCGTATGACGTCGTTGGACTCTCGCCTGAACTTAATGTCATACTCTTTCGTGACGCTTTCGAACTACTTTGGATATCTGTCCTTATTATGTTCCCATCAAAAGTTATGCTATTTAACTGCGTTTCATGACTATCCTCTATGAATGTAAAATTTTTAACAGTATGTTCCGTGTATTCTGAATGAAATGATAAAGTTCTGACATCCAAGCATTCATTATCGGAAATTGTATTATCCTCTGTGAATGCGTTAGATACTTCATTTTGTTTGTCTTCTTTGTTCCAAGGTCTATCATCAAGAAGTTTATTTTCTTTCTGTCCATCTTTAGTTTCTCCTTCACTGCTGGGCACTATGATAAAATATTGTTTTTAAATTCAGTCATTCGAACAATAATTGCGTTATTATCTAAATATATATCTTTATTTCTTACCTTTACGATTTTGAGAACCATCCGTATTTTCTGACATACTATCGATATCGCTGTCAGAACTATTATTTTTGGATGTATCTTCATCGGTGAAATCTTTCTTCTTTTCATAATAATCGACAATATTAGAGTAGAATTTTGTGCATGAAATTGGCTCGTCTGCAAAAAGTTCTTTTAAATCCGAATCACTTTTGATTTTCTTCCATGGTCTATCTACAGTGCTGCTCCCATCTTGACCATCTTGATCAAAGTCTAGTAATTCTCTTTTTGATGATGAAGACTCTACAAAATTATCTTGCTCAACTTGTGAACTGTCTTGTGAAAAATCTTGATTTGTTAATGTATCTTGACTTTGATCCCAAGATTCATTCAGAGGAAATTGAGGAGGGAGTAATTTTGGAGCCTCTTGTAATACAGTATCATGCCAACATACTTCTTTGAAAGTTCCTTCAAGCCTGGATTAGAAAATAATTGAGTTAGTAACTGTTTATTTAAAAAATCGAAGCTGATATTTGTAAAATGAAACCTACATATGACAAAGCTGATTAACAATCACGTCACCATCTCCTAGAAGTTCAACATCAAATTCCAAATGTGGAAGAGACTCTCGATTTATTAATATTTGTGGAACAGTTGGTGGTATTGATGAAGGAATCAATGCAACAGGTCGAACTTTCAACGAAGAACCAATAACAATTAAGAGATCACAAATATCCTTGTCGCTTGCCATTGCATCGTGAAAAGCATCTGGCAAACCTTCTCCAAAAAATACTATGTCTGGTTTCATTACTCCTTGAGACACTATATCTAAAATTTAAGTTTTTATATTTAGTTATTAACTAGAATTATTTAGAATTAAAGAATGAACTATTATTATTTAGAATTAATTCTAAAAACTCTTAACACCATTTCTTTTATTTACTTTTGAATTAATGCGATTTAATACCTTTATAATTTTCAGTAGAATCTCCTATTGATGGTAATGACTGTTCTTGACATTTAGGACACATTGGAATAGTTTGAGCAAAAATATCTGCTTTGACATCATCTGACTTGACTTGATATTTACATTTTGTACATGATGCAGTTGCAAAAGAACCTAAGAAAAATAATATTAATTTATTAATTAATTAATTTATTTTATTATTTATTATTATTTTTTCATTAATAAAATAATTTATAAATACTGTTTCTTTTCAATGAATGGAAATAAAGGTTATATATAAGAAAACCTTTGGTTAAAACTTACCATGACATTCAATAAGGTTATTTATGCCTGCAACTCTTTCCAGTGTGTCAATATTTTGTGAGTAATTTCTTAAAAGCTTTTTCTGCTCTTCTAACATTTTTATGAACCGATGACATGGGCTGGGTTTGAATTGTCCTGGATAAATTTCACGGGCAAATTTAAAAAATGGTCTTGGGTCTTGTGAGAAATAATTTATATCAAACATTGCCTGCAATAAATAAAACAGCTACAGTATACCATTGAAGAGTTGCAATAATAATTGAGTTATACAAACAACTTAACATACCTGTGGATCAGGTAAATCTGGAAAATCTTGTGCTAATCTGGAGTAAATGCCATCTCTGCTCCTAAAGTCAGGAATACCACAACTAACACTTACACCAGCTCCAGTTAAAACAATAACATTTTTACTTTTTTTTATAAGTTCCACTACATCAAGTATTGTGTTTATTTCTGAAAGCTTCTGCCTTTTGGGTGGCTCAGACATCACGTTTATAACAATCTAAAATGTAAGTTATTTTGTTATTGTTGCAAAAAATAAAAAAAAAACATCATTTTTATCTAAAAGAAGTACACACCCTCCATAAGGTTATGTCATCTAAATGATCAGGAATTTGAGTCGGATCTTGAGAAATAAGTTTGAGAACATCTCTTGGATCAGTTCCCATTTCCATTTGCTTTTGAACCCAAGAAGATGCATTTCTCCATTCCATAGTACCATCACCATCATCGGACAAAATGGACATTCCAGTAATGTCGGATAAATTTGAGACTGTGGACGAAACCTCATCTTTCTCATCAGCAGTGTCAACTCTAAAATATGAAAAATACTCTAGCTCAATAAAAAGATTCTTGGCTTCAATCGATAATTTAAATTATCTTGACTGATCAAATAAAACCTACGGAAAACCAGTATCATCGCTCATTGAATCTGTACGAGTTGGAGTGTTGGATGAATTAGTGAACTCAGATGAGGTTGAGGCTGACTTAATGCCGTCGCTTAATTCGGCAAATCCATTGTTGTCGCTCAAAGAACCTGAAAAGAAATTTTTTTTTTTTCATCTTTCCAAAAGTCAATTTACAGCAGGTGCGACTTTTTATTTATATTTACATCAAAAAGAATTTCAAGTATTTCTCGAGTGTAGGCACATGAAATTAACATGGCGGCCATTTATGTCCCGCGTATCCAAGCACACGGCTCTCTCGCGGGGAAAAATTAAATGCCCGACACTCAAATTTGACACACTTATATAACGTGTGATGTGTGTATACATCGCGACAGCTGAGAGTTGCTGACGACGCGCGCGACATTTTCTTGTTTTGGATTTGCGCCCTCTCTCTCTCCCCCGTGTATGCCATCTATGTCGCGTCGCGGTAAAGCGAGATCATCAGCAGCAACATCATCATCGTCCGCTGTCAATGGGCTCTCCCGTTATTCCCGCCAGAGAACATCGCCCCCTCTCGGGATCCGTCGTCCACACCCAAGCTACCATCGCGCGCGAATATTCCTCAAATCCAAAATCCGAATTCCCACTGAAAACAATCCAAGGGACCTCGTTCAGCCCTAAAATCTCGCCAAAGCGACCCTAGCGCGAAGACGTCCTCCGGGGTCTACCCGAGTCACTCGAGCTCGCTTCGAGGTGTCATGGCGTCGAGCCAGCGCCGCCGTCCGAGTCTTGCGCTCCAAACGGCCTGGACGCGCTGGCGCGCCCCTCGGGTCGGCCATATTGCCACGGCCCCCGAAGCGGACGCATATTGACTCCGGATAAATACCTTCGAGCTCGTCAACTGGTCGCCCGGGCCGGCTGCTCGGTGCCATCCGGTCGAGTTTGTCCTCAGCTCGAGGTCCCAGTGCCTCCTCGTCGTCGGCGAGCCTCCGTCGCTTCGTCGGCGACGAATATTCTGGTAGCTCCTCCGCGACCGACGCCATCTTTCTCTCGCAGACAGGCAGGCAGCAGCGATTGCAAGGCTGCAGCAGCGGCAGCGACGCTCTCTCCTCTCGACTCGCGCGGTGCGGCTCGGGACCTGCACTCGGTTCTCGCTCTCTCTCGCCTCTAGTCCACAGTCGCAAGAGGCGAGAGCAAGCAGCCGCCCGCAGCCCCGCGTACTTCCCCGGCGCGCGAGCGCAGCTCCGGACAGAGGTCGCTCTCTACCCTGTATGTGCGCGTGTGGTATCCATGCGCGGATGGCCCCCGTGTGCATATACGTGTACGTATACATATCGGGGTATCCTTGGCGCTCTCGCGCTACGTGGACCGGTGGACCGCGAGAGACGTCAGGACGCGCGTCATTAATACGCGATCTCCGCTCCGCTAGCGCGGCTTCGGAGGTGGATTCCATGACGGTATTTTGTGATCACAACGAGAGAGATAGGTGCAGCTTTTTACACCAGCACTCCCACTCACACTGCGGGGGCGACCAATCGCGTAGCCGTGGCTGCAGTGCACCGCGAGCTCGAACGATTTAAATCCCAATGGGCGCGCGTGCGAGAGCCAAAGCGCATCGTGCGTGTGTATACTCGGCGCGCTATACGCTTTCTTTACCGTGTATGTATATACGAGCGTGTATACACGCGTATAATATTGTATCTCTGTCCTTTTCTCGCGCTTGTATTATTCCGCTGCGCGGCGTGTTTATAGACACGCGCACCGCGCTTTCTTCTTTCCACCTTTCGCTTGTGTATGTTGGCGCAGGAGAGCTACCCACGTGCGATACTGCACGACGGCTCATGCTCGCAGAGAGAAAAAACATCATCATCATCGCGACGCGGCTGCCGATGACGCCAATCGGCGGAGAACCGCCGCCACGCTCGCAGTGGTCCGATAAGCGCCTCGACGACTTAGATTGCAGTATATAAAGAGAGCTCGCGGAATATTTTAGCCCGGCGGGTTTGGGGATTTTTCCAGCCGATTTCGGAACGGCTTTTAGTGGTTCGGTTGTGCCGCTGTGGTGCGCCGAGGTTTAATATCATAAACGATGTTTATCGAGCGTTCTTATATAATACCTACGTATTAATAATGTATAGTAATAAGTATATTGAGGCTGAATTATTAGGGAGTATGGTATAATTTGTTTAACGCTCAAGGTCTTAATCAATGTCAAAAATGTTACGACACGGAATCTAATAGACCGATCGCTGAAGGTAATAGTTTCAATGATAAAATATAGTGTTGATAAGTCGTTGAAATTGATCGATATTGCAAATATATCGTATATCGTATTACACGGTGTCCGTAGGATGTTTAGTTCGGTCGATGAATAATTTTTTATTTTTTGACTCTATCAAAGCTGTAATTTTGTATAATATAATAAAGCTTAATTTCTTCAAAAAACTGATCGAGTAACTAAAATCAAACGGAGTAAAGAATTATATATGGCATATCTTATGCGACAGAAAACGTAATTCTTTGCAATAGTTTAACAATTTTTTTTTTGTTATATTTTTGGAATGAAATCGGGTTGCCTACGATCACCTATTTCTGAATTCCTGACTAATGGCTATACCTTTTTTAATTTCGATGTTTCATCGGCATAGTAAAAAAAAATACAGACTCGAAGTTTGTTTCGGAAAGGTAACGATTTAGAGTTTTCTTTGAAAAGGTACCAACTCAGAATCCGGTTTAAAAATATACCAATTTAATAGTATACATATAATAGTATACATATATATACGAGTGCGTTTTGAGAGCCGAAGACGAGTA
>JAPYZO010005583.1:0-10102 GCA_030522905.1 Torymus flavipes | reverse complement strand
GAAAACTGTGAAAAAGTTTACATTTTCAAAACGTATTCAAATCTCATCTGAGATCTCATCTGAATTGGAAATCTTAATCTTTAAAAGAATTTCTTTATCTACTTGAAAAAATCATATAAAAAGTAAAAAAATTAAAAAAAAATTTCTGCTGAAAACTCAGATGAGATTCTCCCCTAAGCTTTCACCAAAACTTTTGAAATAGGTCACTTTTGATTTTTCGGTGGGTTCACTCTCTCATCTATCCATCTCCTTTTTTTCTGGTGTTACGGAATTTTCCGTGGTATATGACGACCTTACACACCGTTTTATATAGGGATTCTAAGAAGATAAATATATTTGATTTAAATTGTCGTATTTAATTTGCCGTATCCATGTACCACTATCGAAAAAAATATATTAATATTTGGAGTCCCTGTCATTTTTCCCTACCGCCACAATTTCCATCAATCAGAAGCGTGGGTAACTTGACGATTCCCGCGAATCGCCTTTCGCGGAAACGGAAACGAGCTACAGGGTGAAAAACAAACCACTTCTCTCGAATTAGCGTCGGTAATGCAGTTTTTATCTTCGACATTTATTTCGATAAATTTTATTATGATTCAAGTGTAATATGTCGTTAGTAACATATTGATATTTTTCATTCAGAATGATTTGCATAACATAAATATATATATATAAAATAGTGTGACGGAGAATATACAATTTTCTCTCTTAAAGCGATACATAACTTATTATCGAATTTTGTTTAACATTATTAAGCTGGAACACATGCTATCGGAACAATTAAATTTTTTTTTTCTACATTATTTTATTTTTAAGTATTAAAAATATGTATGGTCACATGCCGAAGAGGTGTCTCATAATATTTTTAGAAAAAATTCATAGGAAGTGTTCATAAATTAATTTTTATGCATGGACGTATGTACAGAAATCAAAATTAGCATATTTCTAAGGAGCTTATGCTAAAAAATGAGTTCCACGACTGAGACGAAGCACATTTATATAAAAGAGAATGAGGATAATTATTTATTATTATTTATTTATTATCCATTATTGCCTCTATAGAAATCAAAATTAAGATAATATTTAAATAATGATTGCGTTATCGAATTAAATAATTACAATTTTTATGTTACTATAAACAGTATATTTCACATAATAAATAATATTTTACAGAAAGTATAGAACATAAATATATGAATTGTAATAAACATATTAATCTTTAATAATAATTATAATCAGGGTCTGTTTTCTTTTTACCAATTCTTTTAGGTAGTTCTACTTCTTTCGGTGCTTCGGTTGTACTTGGTTTTTTTGGCTTTTCTTTCACCATCATACTTTGTCTTTTTGATCATTTACCTTTTACTTCTTTGGTTGTGCTCTGAAGTTTTTCTTGTTCTTCATTTACCTGAGTTTCTACAAGTTTTTCTGGTTCTTCCGTGATAATATTGAAATCTTCCACAGTCTCATTCGTTGCCATGTTTTCATATAAAAAATCTTCAAAATCGATATCTGGGTCTTCATCATCGGAATCACAAATAACAACATTTTCTAAACCAAATTCTTTTTTTGTTCTTTCAATTCTTTCATCATCTTAAAAAAATCAAAATATTACTTGTTACTTTATTTTATAATATATGGATGACATATTAAGAGTAGGTACCAAAAAACATAAAATCAATTTGAATTGGGCTAGGTACACCCTAAAAAAAGGAGTCACACAAACATGGGACAGTAAGCGGATCAATTATTTAATAAGGCCTTAAACCCAAATAACAGGGCGACGCGAGATCCACGAGATAGACGTAGGACAGAAAACGAGTCTATATTATTCAATAAAGTCTCCAATCCAAATACTCGCGGCTTGCGAGCTCCGCATAGAAGAGGAAGGCTCGCAGACGTGTAAGCAAGTCGATTGTTTAAAAAATCTTAAATCTAAATAGCTGGGAAGCAATTATTATAAAATACTTAAATCCAAAAAGCGGGAGCGCTAGGTACACACAAAAAAGGAGTTAAGCAGACGAGCAACAGTAAGTGATTCGATAACTTAATAAAGTTTCAAATCCAACTAGCCGTGGGATGTGAGGTCCTTGCGTATACGGGGGTTACGTAGGCGTACGACAGTAAGCAAGTCGATAAAAAGAGAGTTAAGATATGCAATAGTAAGCGAGACAATTATTTTAAAAATTCTTAATCCAAAATAGTCACGCAGACGTGTAACAGTAAGCGAGTTAATTATTTAAAATGGTAGGTATTATTTAAAAAAAAAATATATATATATATTACCTTCTTCAATAACTTGTACTATTGCATCGTCTTCATAACCAGCTAATTCTTTTATGAATCTTTCCACACTCCATGGAGGAGAAGCTACAATTTGCAGCCACGCAGCTCGTATGGTATCAGTCTAGTAACTTCCTTGGCACTGACGGTTGTTTGTTTCTTTGACTTAGCCCTTTCTAAATCAAGAAGAGACCTTACCATTACCTTTATAATGCAGCCTGCAGAAATATATTCATAATAAATAAAATTGATATTTAAATGATTTAGTATTACTTATTACTTTTGAAGAGTAAACAAATGTTGTTTTTTGTGATATTGGAAGAAAATGTATCAATCATTCCAAATTATGATTTTCATATGTTAATTATAATTATTATGCTTTATATTTTCTTTTTTTTGTTTAATTATTAAGCCACTTTTAAATATAGAATTACTTACGATTCCCTAAACACCTGTTACTCTTAGACATTCTATAAAAACACCTCAACCTTTGCTTCTATATCTCGATTAAGAAGGGTCTTTCGCAAATTCAAAACCAATATTTTTGAATAAAATTGAAATACTAAATAAATAATGATAATACAAATTTGTGTCCGAAATTTCAAAGTAGCTTGACAAAGAAATAATAGTACATTACGATACTAGTGGCATAAGTCGTACTTTACGGCACGGCATGTATAAGCGCTCGAGGGTAATGATCGTATATTAATTTATAGTACGGATGCATAAATCCGCCATGTCACGCCTATCCGTCCAATAAGCAGTCCATTTTTGCACCATCGCCATCACCGTCTTATGTCACGGATAGGCGTGACATAAATAAATAAGTACATTAATAAAAATCGAGTTTTGAAGTTACATTGCTATAGAACCTTATGGGATAACACGATTTTATTTTTTATGTTAGCATGAAAGAGAATCAATTAATGAAAAAATAAATAAGTTGACGAAGGTTTGTCAAAGTTGTTTAATATTAATCTCGAAAATTTATTCAAAATGCATGACATATGGCTTTTTAAGTTGCTTAAAATTTTTGGATTTATTATGTAAGCAAATTTTATATTAATTTATAAATTGATTAGCACATTTTTTATTTATACTTTAAATTGATTTGCAATCAGTAATATTAATATTGATGGCTAAAAATATTGAGGACCCGAGGAAGCAGCCATTATATACGATCCTTAGCGAAAGACTTGCGTTAGCAAAATACTAAAATACATATTTGATTTTTCCAAAAGATAAAATCTTGATGTTTCAGTCGAATCCATGATCGAGAGGGATAGATCTCTCCTTATATACATAAAACTAATTGAAAAATTTAATTCTATAATTTCATAAATTTATACATATAATACATTTCACTTACAGATGAAATTTTTTGTAGTAGGTTTAGTTCTTAATCCTTGATTCATCGATCTGTGGTAAGACTCTAAGTAGTTGTTAGTCCTATCTGGGCAATTGAAAACGCAGAATGTTCCTGGTCTTACTTTTGTCATCCAATCTTTATCAAAATAAAAATTCATAAATTTATTCCACTTTTTTAGCTTAACTTTATCACTTGAAAATTTTTCTT
Source organism: Torymus flavipes (assembly GCA_030522905.1). Lineage (NCBI taxonomy): Eukaryota > Metazoa > Arthropoda > Insecta > Hymenoptera > Torymidae > Torymus > Torymus flavipes. Next base: position 6,243 of record JAPYZO010005583.1, on the reverse strand, counting down.
TTATCAAATCTTTAATGACGTCCACTCCTTGTTTTACTTTATCCTGAGGCAATAAAGGCAAAACCAGAATTTTTTTTATTACTTCATTGCCATCGCGATTTTCCTTGGCATTATCCTTTGGCAGATACAGCCCATATTCGGGGGACTTGGTTTTTCTAATAATTGCCTGAAAAATTTAAATAGTTATTTAATAATGATATATAATCAAAAGTATTTAACAGTGGTTGCGTTTATTTGTATTATTCTTATAATATAAATTTACATAGGTGTTATAATGATCACACAGACACCGAGGTAAACGACGGTACATGATAGTACCAGTATTAAAATGTGCTATAGTAAGCGTTGTTTATTACAACGATAAATAAACTTTATTAAAATATACTAAGTAAAAGACCCTCAAAGACCGCTGACACGTATAGAAGATTTTTTTTTTAACTCCCAAAAAAGGCTTGAATGTTATGCGTATTTAATCGATTTTTTGAAGTGCTGTTATCCGTGTGCGTGGATAATTATGTGATATTTAGATATAAATAGGGTTTTACTGTTTTGTTACAAGATCTGTATGATAAGCTAAGAATTCAGAGAAACATAGAGGAGACGATCGACCAAATGTTCGTGATATGCACTCACTAGTCAGAATTAATGAATATACACTATTTGCAGTGTATATTAACTTTTTAAAATAGCTATCTTTCACTGTTATAAATAGTCAAAATATACTACTAAAAATAGTGGATATCCATTTGGACTGCATGTTCACTATTTCAGCAGTGATCTGTTTTTTACTGTAGACCATGGATTTGTTCACTGCTCTAAATTTAGAAAGCATGAAAACACTCATCGGGTAGCACCGGCAAAAGCGTCGTTACTCTGACGAAAAACCACGATGCCACGAACCTGACGGAGTGACGAGGAAGAGCAACCTAGCTGGACAATGGCAGCCATCAATATTTTAATATCGCAGTTGCAAAGAAGGCGATGCGCCGCCAGCTCTTGCACAACGGCGATAAGTTATAATGGCGTCGTTACAGTGATAACCAAGTGTTACCCTAGCTTCGATAGCCTTATTCACGATCTGGCGGACGCTCTCATCCTGAACGTCACGTTGCTCTATGGCGTGTATATAGCATTTCGATGGCTGAGAGGAATACCCGGTAACTCAGCGAAGGCTTCGAAAACTCTTTAAATAAGGCGCATTTTTTTTCTTCGTTTTTAAAATACGATTTCTGCATAATCGACTATTCAACATTGCCTTTATTTTGTGGGTGCGCATGAAAAAAACTTATTTCTTTGAATCAAATCAAACTTAATTTTATAGTTTATTTAATTATTTTTCATAGGTGTTGGTAACATTATCGATAAGGATATTTTTAACGGATCACTTAAACGAAATAGATAAATTATAAAATGAAATCCGATAATTATAAAATACTATTGACTATTGTATTAGTAAAAGAAACTGGATCTCAGTACTAATCAATAGATAATCCAAATAATGCAATTATTAACTCAGTGATTAAAGGTTACCATAAACCTTGATAAAGCTAAGAGCAAAAGATATACAAAATTGGTAAAAGAAAAAAACATATAAAATGTACCAAGAAAAGATTGGATTAATAAAAACGTATTAACCTAATGAATGTCTAAAAGTAATTTTGAAAATATTAAAATAATGTTTAACTATTTTAAATAGTTAAAACTATTAACAAAAAAAGATTAAGATGCAATTTTGATTAAACGTACATTATGGCGTCTATTATGCAAAAATCGTATTTTAAAATCATGTAGAGCTGCCACTACAAAATTGAAGAAAAAAAAAACGCGCCTGAGTTCGAAGGTTTTTCAAAACCTTCGCCGAGTTAGAGGGTTTGCGAAGCCGTCGCTGAGTTAGCGGGTTTCCGAAGACTTCCTTGAGTTACCGGGTTCTCGAAGCAAACGCCGAGTTAGTGGGTTATTCAGCCGTTCACTTACATGATGTATGGGAAGAAGGCGCAGCATTAGCGACCTAAGGACAGCAATTGCTATATAGTGTCGGGTCACTACGAGATTTTGAAGAAATTGGAGTAATCGTTGTCGGCGGTCAAGCGCAACAGTTCTTAAGTACCACGAGACAGATCAATGCCATCCGCGTGTACGTTAAGTCATCACGCTGATACACAACGGGAGCAAGCCTAGGTGGATCGTGACGTTGCTGCTGAACAAGCGCAACTTTTCTACGATGGAGCACACACTACATTCACGTCCACTCACCGACGTGATCAAGCTCGAGGTCATGCACGAGGTCTATGGAGCAGTAACTCTATTAAATTAAGTGAAAAATCACTATTTTAGATTGTTAAGTCGAGAACTGTCGAAAAAGTGCATATGAACTCTGAAATAGCATACATACTGAACTATCAGTGTATCTACTGTTTAGTAGTGTGTATACACTATTTCAAAGTGCATAATGAAGTGTTGTAAGAAATAAGAGCGTTTCTCTTATGGAAAATCTATCAGAGAAACGCCCTTATTTCGTACAACGCTTCACTATTTCGACAGTGTCCGACTTTACACTCTAAAATCGTGATTTTTTTTACTGAATTCAATTTAGAGAGTGGGCGACTTGACCCAGTTCTTCGCTGACGACGTCGTCTATGGGCTAAGAAGCCGAGCGCCGAAGATTTCGAGTTCAATTTCCAGGAGTCTAAGTGCGAACAGAGCTTCCATGAGACCATCGTCGAGATGCGCGAAAGGATGGCAGACAAGCCCTCCTCCTAAATAATACAGATGCGCATGGTTGCCTCCTGGTCAACTTTCTAACTGGGCTAAAGATAAACTGCAGCATAGGTCATGTCATCAGCGACGATAACCTTGTGATCGTACGACATATTGTGCACAAGTTGACGGGACAGCATATGCCATGTAAAACATAGAAACTACCTCGTCTTTAAATAAAATAAAAGTCATAAATGTTACGTCAAGTTTGTTATCAGAGCATTATTAGTTAGGTTGAGGAGTAGGAAACCCCCGATGACTTATTTTTAATAATAGAACAACGAAATTCTTGAAGGCGTGCAGGTGCGCGTAATGGCGAGCCCCCTGTGCTACGCCCTTGCATGTCTACACTTGCACAACATCTGCGCGATAAAAAGCAGTAAAATTTACTGATAATAATAATTTTATTAAAAGACTGTATAGTTTGAGGGCTCTTCAAGGAGAGACCAAAGAACTATGCCTTTACTGCACGGCAACATTCAACGACAATAACAGTGAATGTAAGCGTGTATGTGCTATAAACTGCATTCACGGCACTGTATTATAATGCCCCAAAATGATTGATACGGAAAGACTGGGGCGCTGCATAGTATCCTGCCTCCTCAATTAAGAGCTCCGAAATTGCACTTGCTTTTAATATTATTATTGAAAAATTAAATGAAATATAGTTTTAGCTTCACCTGGCAGAAGTGAAAGTGGCATCCCACTACCTTGACACCAGGGAAACACAATCTTACAGCCTTCATCAGAGCCTTTTCAAAATCCGACATTGCCATTTGCGGATTAAACTTTGGAAATTTATCTTTAATGTGGTTAAACACCGATTGATACGCGCTGGTTGTTCGACGACTCATTAAGACCCATATACACGGGACAACCTGAAAATTATAAAATAATAAGTAATAAACCTACGCACATTGCAATTATCAAAATTATCAAAAGATATAATAATATTATATATAATTTAAGGAAAGAAAATTTAACGTACCGTGTTATTTTTTTTGCACATAACAGTTAACATTTGAGTGACTCCTTTGATGTCTGGACATATTTTAAAAGTCGCATCAATAAAAACATCATTATTCTGGTCAAATTGCTGAACTAATTTTTCATCGTATAAAATGAGATGATGCGATTGTGATGATGACGTTACTAGATGCGCTGATAAGCTATCTGTACTTTCTTGGCTTTTCATCTCTAAAAGCTCTGGATAAAGCACTGCGTGATCATAAAATGCCTTAATCGAACTATACTTCGTCTTCACTTGTGCAACACCAGTGTTTCCTTTCGCATTTTGTTTTGCTCTTTGAAGTGTTCTTTCCACACTTGGAAATGTTACTGATGCTGCAAGTTTTCTATTTCTAAATGCAAACAATTTTCAATGATAAAATAGACTAGTGATTACAGTATGAATAAAAAATAAAAACATGAAAACTTTCGTTTTAACTATTTCTTCCCGATTAAGGTGGCTTCAGCGAGTTTTTATAAATACATATAATTTTTCAGAAATTTTACAAAAATATTCTTTGAGAAGTGAAGTTTTTATTTCTGTCTAGAATATTCAAGGTCAACGATCAAATTTTAGAGAAAACTAGATTTATAAAATGTTTTTTTTTTTTTTTATATGTAACCTTATGGAAAAATATTTATTTTTTTTGTATTTATTTCATTATAAATAAATAGTTTTGTAAAATGCTGTGATTATAAATGAGAGTTAACGGCCAAATTTAATAGATATTAGCAATAAACTTTGTAAACGTACTTCTACACATGCACACCAAAAGCAGACAAACGCGCATTAAGAATGGTGATTTTTTTATTTTTGAACAAAGCTCCAGTCTTACTAAAATAGTCTGGAGGTCATTACCAAAATTAATATTTCAAAAAATTGACAAAACAAAGAAAGTCCCCACTGGGGCCCTGACTTGATATGGCCACGCACCGAACCACCTTAACTACAGGTATTATTTAAGTAATTAATGCCATAGTATGTATATTCTAAATTAAAAAGAAATTGTGAGAAATTGTATTATCTAAACGAGAAACTTAAACATAGATTATATTCGCAATTTACAATAAGACCGTCAGAAATAAGAACATTATAAGAGTTAAAATACCACTAGTTTGTATAGTAGTTTACTTACTGAAAACATGTTTCATCAAACACCTGCTTTGGCGTGCCAGCGAATGGCGTAGAAACGTTTTGTTTTAACTTATGGCGCATTAATTTCTTTTCAAAAGATTCATGCATACTTTTCAGGCAACTATGTTCACCGATCACGAGAAGTGACGGTGGTGCAGTACTTTTATCGATCAGAAGTTTCGCCTTGCAGCCCTTCTTGATACAAGTGAACCTGAAAATAAGAGTGAATGAATAAATACAATAGAAATGAAATAGCTCTTTAATTATCTATAAAATAAGTTGAAGGACCGCTATCTATGAAAAACCTCACGGAGGTACCAACATTTCTTGTCAAATGATAAATTTTTTAGAAAAATAGTAACATATTACTGTAGAGATTTTTATTATATTTATATTTCGGCAGAAAATGTGTTAAAGCGATGAACAAGTGACTCAAACGACTTCTTCAAGAACGAGACACAGAGAGCATATAAGAAGAAAAGCATGAACTAGAACTTAAAGAGAAAAAGAAAGATAAAGAATCCATCGACCCTGTAAATCAGAGTTAGCTATTTATTTTGGACTTTCCCCAGAGCGGCGGGCATGGTCCTAAAACCTCGCGCGAACGAAATCCAGAGGACACATATGTGGTAAGCTGGACTAGTGGACAGGGGTACGGAGACTATAGTAGAGAGACGGACGTCCAAGCTACACGAACTGCCTCCGGTATCAGGTATCAGGTATCAGTCGCGTAAAAGATGATGTCGGGTCATAAATCGTTAGGTCTCCCGCACCGTACCTGAATAGAATGCATATGTCTCAACCACGATCACGCTAGTGCGCGTGAATTTGAGGATGGCATTTTAATATGAGTTCATTTCGTCGGGCGGGAGCAAGAACATACCATCTCGGCTCAAAGTCAACACACGGGGCACCCGAGATGGGACGTTCTTACGCGCCGAGCCGAGATGGGACACTCTTACGCGCCGAGCGGAGATAGGACGATCTTGTTCCCACCCGACGATTTATCTTAAAACCGCCGAGAGAGTGACCGTAGAGAGAAGGTGCAGGCCTTGTCGATGAATCGGGCGTGGTGGAAAACGCGGGATGTCTGTTTCGGAGCAAGCGGATCGTTTTGGAGCTTCGAAATGTGCGCGCCTTTCTTCTATAGGTCTAAAACCAAATCTCGTAGAAATCAAGCTCTGTTTCTTCAGCATTTCCTAGCAGTAGTAGGGGTACAACTCAAGCAGACAGTGTGGGCGTGACCTGGGGTACAACTCAGTCCTATGGTAGTATGGAGGGGGGAAGGGTCTGGCGCCAGCCGGGGTACAAGTCAGTCCGGGGTACAACTCAGTCCGCTCGGC
>JAPYZO010005582.1:0-11702 GCA_030522905.1 Torymus flavipes | reverse complement strand
AGTTTAGTTTTTAAGTTAGTGTTTAAGTTATACTAGGCCTACGCACAGGGAACTTATGTTTCCCTCTGTAGGAGTTACTCTGTATCCTACTCAATGTAGAAAGTTACAATGTAATCTTTCCTGGTTAAATAAATAAATAAATAAATAAATATGTAGCTTTGAATTGTCACACCTGCTCCGATTCTCTGTTTCTTCTTTTATATATAACAAATATTGTCATCAGCACGACTAGGAATGTTTATATCTAATTCCATTTCCTAAGTTAATTTTGTGACTTTTTGAAAGAAGGTATCAATGTTGACTTTAATAACGACTGCAACTCGCTCCCTCAAACATTAGGTCATATCCCAATTCCGCCGTAGTATTATAAAACTTAGCCATTCTCTCTCTCTCTCTCTCTCTCTCTCGGTTTTTTTTATAAATTCTATAGCGCAGGAGAAAAAGAATGAAAGCGAGTGAGTAAGAGAGGTGGGGGTGAAGAAAGAAGAATGGCGAGAGGGTGGCAAACGAGCTGGAAGAGGCATTCGAGGAAGCTTCCTTTTCACGGTGTAATTAGCGCTCTGAATAGCAGGGCGGCGTGCAGCTCCACAGCGCGAAATTCGAGGGCATGCGCGGACAAAAAAATGCGTAAATGCCGCTCTCTCTCTCCTCTCTTCTTTCCCTCTCTCTCTTCTCTCCTCCTTCGTTTTTTTCGCGGCCATGCAATGTATATCAGGAGAGTCAATGAGCAGCAAGATTCATTCAGAGGGAGAGAGAGAGAGAGAGAGAGTGAAGGAGGATTAAAGACCCCCGCGAACGAGCGAGCGGTCTATTGATTACTTCAGCGCCGTGCGCGCGCTCTCTCTCTCTCCTTCTCTTTTCGCCTTTCAGCCGCGCGTGCTTTTTCGGCTTTGATTGGCCGATATTCGTGAAATATGCGCGCGCGTTCATTCAGGAAGACGTGGCGTATAGCAGTATAGGTATAGGTCCGGGAAAAGAGTTGAGGTGCGCTGCTGCTGGCGCGATTGTCGTGCTTGAAAGTTGTTTAATGGACCGAGTGGAGATTCGCGTCTTTGTGAACTGCGAACAATAAAATAAGTTATTAGAGCGGTAAATCAAAGTTAATGTACAATTCGCTATGGGATTTTAGGTGTGTGAAATGGTCTAGATATATGTCTCGTAATATCTGCGATTTTAGGATAGGTGTCGCTGTGTTGAATACTTCTGCTGGCATGGCTTACTAAAAAGTTACTATCGGATTATTATAATTATAAATATAATTATAAATATATTCAACGTGTGATATTTGTATACTTTGAACTTCGTAACGGATGTTGATGGAAGGATTGAAGCCACTCTGATAGTATCACTGTTAATCAGAGTTGCAGATTTTGCACTACTTGCATCTACAAGTCCGAAAGTACAAAGTGTTTTCGGACTTGATTACCATCATTCCGGAAATGAAAAGTATTTTTGGACTTGATTGCGATCAAAGACGAGTTTCAAATACGTAATCGAATGGATTGTTGACGGTCTTAAATCTGATTCAAAATTTAAGCTAGCATTCTCTAATTGTATTTTATTTTGGAAAGCTCATGTAGGATTTTTTGGTTGTTGTTTGCCTTTGTTTAAAAAATAAAGAAAATAAAAATAGTACTATAAGGTTGCACAGCTTTTGCACTATACTTGGATCCAGAAGACCAGAAGTGCAAAATGTTTTCGGACTTGATCGTCTAGTCCAGAAGTCCAAAGTGTTTCTGGGCTTTTTGAGGACTTGAGTGTCTCAAGAACTCAAGTACTCGTGTGAACTGTGTTGTTAATATATGCCTTTATTTGATCAAGTTGTCGTTTTTCCGTACAGAGTTGATCAGCATCTGTCTTTCGATCGATATTGATGTGAAATATTGTATCCATGAAACTTGGATTTTCATAAGTCCTCTAAAGAGAACTTGATAACATCGGGAAGTGAGGTATACTAATACAATTCGATATTCGATCTTGACGCAGCCATTCCATCCACTTAATCACAAAGAAATCTTTGAACTAGCTATCAGGCCAACCTACTCATCAAGTTGATCTTGGAGTGAGTGCAGCGCGTCAGCCGCCCACCGCTGCCATAGCTCGTTAACTTTCGAGCGGCGACTTTGCCGTACGGAGAGATGAAGCGACGACGACGATGCCACCTTGACACTCGCTCGAGCAAGCGAGCCTTATAAACAAACCGCAAGTCGCGTGTATCATTATCGCGTTCGCCGAGGGAAAATTGCACGTGATTCCTTTCACCGTGGCATCTTAATGGCACGTTGTGCAATCGTTATGTGCGCGCACTCGAATTTTCTTTTTCTGCCGCGAGAGGGGACTCGTTTCCGGCGACAATGCGCGCAAGCTCGTATCTTATGTAAGGAAGACCCGCCGCCGTCACTCGCCTTTCTTTGCTGTCGTGTCATTTCTTCTTCTTTTTTTGGCCGTGCTGCGTGCGTCGGAGAGGGTTCGAATGACATAATTATATTCGGTGTGAGACTCGTTCGTTACGCGCGGGACTGGTGATTAAGATACCGAGTGTTTGTGCAGCTTTTTCTTGACCCGCTCAAGATCGAGTCCCGGATGAAATGTTGCATTTTTAAGTAAAAATGTGGGGACAGGTAAAGCTCTTTTTGTAGGGGTCTTGAATTGTCATCTTTGCAATGTTTATTATTTCATCCCAAAATTGAATGGATAATCTAATAAGAACGTAAATTTATATTTCGTAGATTTTATGAATTCGAAACGTGTTGCCAACTGTTCCATTTAATACCATTGCAATTATAAAGAGAACTAGATGTCCAGATAGTGTCTTCCTTCAAAATTCCTATGATATTTGTTGAAGATTTTTCGATTTCCCTAACACATCTCCTGTCTAGGAAGGAAACCTCTTAACCAGCATTTTATTTCAAAAGCAATACTTTTCCCGGCCAGTAGATGAATTCTCGCGGTAGGGCGATTTCCTAGAGGCAACAAACACACGCACAGGACAGCTCCATGAATATTTATCAGACATTAGCGCATTATCTCGCCAACTCGAGCGTAGCGGAGCGCACGCTAACCCATCGAAGCACGCCGCAAAAAATCGCCTTCTCCTACACAACAGTACAGATAGACCTGTGAAAAGGAAAAAAAATAGGTACCCGCGTATCTATTTACCCGGTTACCCACATCTCTCTCTTTTCTTACTCGCCATTACCTCAGCTCCTCTTCTTCTTCTCCTAAGCCGGCGCATGCCGTATACATAAACAGGCTAGCCACTTACATCGGCGCTCGCTCGCGGCGAAAGTAATCGTCGCGAAAGAGAAAGGAGAGCGCGCGCGCTCAGGCGCTCGCGAAACAAGGTCGTACGTACCTACGTAGGCTACGTACGCGCATGTATATACACGCGAGGGAGGCTCTAATTGCGCTAAGTGCGCGCGAGGCGAAAAAGTGACCATAAATGATGCGCGACGAGGAGGAGGAGGAGAAACTGCGAGAGAGCGTTGAGATTGCAGAGGTGTAATTAGAGGGGAGAGGCGGGAGGGTTATTAGGTTGTTGCCACGGGAGTTGCAAAAGGTTTTGTTGTTGTCGAGCGACGACGCTGCGACGCTCTTTGCATTGTTGGGAAAGATGTCGTGGGATATGTATGCTGCAGGCTGATAAGGTGAAAAAGTACGAGAAACGGGTTTTTACAGTTTAAGGGATGATGGTAATCGGGGTTGTTGAAATGCGTAAAATAAATAATACCACTAATAAATACACAGATAAAAATGGTTACCAACTAATTGGTTCAGCATTAGTAAGATGAACTAATAAAATAGTTACCACAACCAAGTTATAGATTACGGTAACTATTTTATTGGGTTATCTTGCCAATGTTAAACAGGTGGGATATTATTACCAATTATTTATTAACCGTAACCGAACCTTTTTTTCGTAACTACTTCGAAAGACATAACTTAAGATTAGATATATAAGTAGGAAGCATAACTGTGTTTTTTGAGTCTTTATATAAAAATAATTTATATAGTTAAATGTTATAAACAATTAACTGTTATGAAATTCAATCAAACAATAGATATTTTATCCCTTTATCTTTTGGTTAAAAAAAAAACCTTTTATACATAGATAAATTTCGTACACAGAATCGCGTATACAGCACTGTGGCCTACAAAAATATTTGACAATACCAGAACCGTTTAAACGTGACGACACGTGTACTGTTTAAATGTACCATAGATACATTTTTATTGATGACATTGTTGTACATACTCTCTAAAGTTAATATAGTGAAAATTCTACTAATGTTCATAGTGGAAAAGTTTTCCACTATTAGTATAGTGAACAAATGTATCCGCTATTGAATTAGCAGAATAGTGAAAATTTCACTAATTATTATTAAAGTAAAAAATTTGTCCACTATAAAATTTGTAGAGCAGTGGAAATTTCCCTAATTATTATACTGAACGAATTTTGTTCACTATAGAATTAGTAGAATATACGTGAGTGTAGTTGTCCGCCGTGAGGTGGCGCATGGCACCGCAACACGCAGATAAACGGGAACCACCTTGCTATGGCAGGGTGGTTTTTAATTTATAATAATAATATATTTTAATTTATAATAATAATATAATTATATTCCATATATATATATATATGGAAGTGTGTTAAGTAGGGTAGGTAGGTGGGACTATGCATGAAATTCCTTAAATATGTAATACGTTCAAATTGAAATGAATTTATTTCATTAGTAAATTTTCACGAATTGATAAGTAGACTTTTTATTAATTATAAATAAGTGCACTTGGATAATCGAGCTAATGAAAAAAAAAAATCCTAAGTTTTTAGTAATATTTACCAGTTTTAATAGTCCATACTTTAGCTATTTCAACTTCAGAGAGTATAGACATTAATTTTTGTTAGCTTATCTTTTCTAATCACAACCTTTTTCATTGCGCATTATTTAAATTTGCAATCGTCTTTATCTTTTTTCCATCGCGTACAAAGACCTAAGCATCAAAACTACCATTCCCCCAAGATTCAATCAGTACACACACCACATAACATAACCAGTGTTGACGAAACCGCGGGCGGCACAATTCAGAAATCGCCAACTTGGGCATCAAAGCGATTCCCGAGTTCTGGCGAGCCAGCAGTAGTAGCAGTGGCATCAGGAGCGGACGCAGCTCGATTAAGCCACCGGACGCGAATCATCCGGGGGCCCCGGCCTTTTTCCCTCTCACAGCGACACCACCACCACACGTCGGCTTTCTTTCCCATCGGTGCGGGCGCAAATAAAACGCGGGCGAGCGTGATAATTAAGAGCGGCCAGCGGCGCTGCTGGGCGGCAAAGCCGAATATCGAGCGGCGGTGGCAATCCGAGCCGGGGTAGGATGACACGCGAGCGCCGGGGCTTTGACGTTTTCCGAGGCACAAAGCTCGGGGACCCGCTTCTCTCCCTCTCTTTCTCTCTCTCTCTCTCTCTCTCTCTCTCTCTCTCTCTCTCTCTCTCTCTCTCGTCGACGTTAATTAATGCGGCCTTTATCGCCCCGCCCGCCGGTGCCGCGCGCGCTAGCGCGAAAAAGCCGGACAGCAGCGCGGCGGCACAGCCCTGGGACGCGCCGCGCTGATATTTTGCGCCGCGCCCGGCGTTTTCGGGGGGGAATCGATTGTAATTGTCGGCTTGTCTGTGCGTCTGTGTACGGGGGGACCTTTGCTGCCTTGAGGATGTCACGAAGCGCGAGGGATGTAGTAGTATAGTGACACGAAATAACGTTGTGCGTGCGTTAGGGGGCGGAGAGGCGACACTTTTTTTTCGGGACGGAAGGAAATGCCTTTTGACACGGGAGTCGACAGAGTTTAACGCGGGTAAAGTGTCGGAGTGTAAAAAGATGAGTTAAGGGCACGGTTTCAAAGTATGACTGAGCATGGGAAACTAACATTACGGAGATATATTTGAAAATTGTCCTTTGTATTGTAACTCCACGTTTTTCTTTGACGATTTGGTGACACTTTGATACTGCATCTGTTGGCTTTGATTTTGACGAGAATTTTTTCATAAATTTCGATATTAGTGTAAATTATGTTTTTTTTTCTATATACACGGAGAAATATATGTTGTAATAAAAGTTAATAATAATAAACTTGTATTTTTTTGCCTTGTAGTTATAAATATTTTTACAAGGATGTAAACGAATACATTCCTTTTTGTAGACAATTCCAAAAGACTATAAATGTAAATTTTTTTATGGTATAAAATATTTCGATTAAATACCAGAAATTCGCAATATTTTCCAGCATATCTTACACTATAAAAAGAATCATAGAAACAGTTAAAAGTAATATTCTTTCACTGAACATTCGATAACCTGATCTTATAAAGATAACATTTTTGCGGGATACATAATAATTTTCCACCACATGCTCATTTTTTTTTTTTTTTGCCAAGAAATTGAAAAACTTTGTAAATAAAGGTTTCGTAATTAAAAATTCAATGCAAAATGCGAGCTGCGGCTGCAGCGACATTCGATATTTTAATTTGAGTACTGCATTGGTAATCATTACTAATGTATCGAATTTCTTAGAAACGCGAAAACTGGCATGTTGCACACAGATCGTTCCGCCGAGCCAATATATATTCCATCCTCGCGCTCTCGCATCCCCTTCTCGTTTATTCATGTAACACGATGTTACTTTAATTGCCGAGTTTAATATTTGGTAGATAAACACGCGCTTTTTCTCCAATACCCCGAACCCGTATTTTAATAATAAACATCCGTAAAAATCATCCGGCCCGTTCGAATTTGCCCTGCGCGCTCTTTGTTCAGAACGCTGTGCGTATGATTTTTCGTTTATAATTACGAATATCATCATCAACGTTACATCGCATAAAGTATATAATTTTTTTAATATAAAGATAATTATTTTTTAAATACAAACGTTACTTTTGTTGGAAAATCACGGTACATTTTTTTAAATCACGTTTTCCGACTCACATTTATATTTTCTACAAGAAAATATAAACGAATTTGTTTCGGTTTTAATATTTTGTAATTACTTAGCTAATGACAAGTTTTAAAGCTAAAATAAAGCTAAAGTATGGTAATATTTTGCGTTTTTACAGTTTGTAGTGGCTTTACCAGAAAATATAGAAATTTTTACAAAATTATTTATAATTTTTACGAAATATTTTTCTCAGTGTATGCTAAACCAGAGATTTCAGTAGCCACTACTAATCTACTCCGGTATATCCATAGTTAACATAATAACCTCTTAAAACTTAATAACATAAAGTTAGTTACGATTTATCTTTCTTTATCTCTAAAAACAGATTTACATTTATTTTAGTATTTTTGTTGATTAGATTATGAAGAGAACATGAAAATTTCAAATAAACTTTCAAATAGTAGCAGATGATTTGCACATAAGTCATTAATAGTACCATAGACAACTCGTTTGTCGTTATAAAAGTTTGGCCGGTAGCTGAACATTCCAAACCGAAGTAGTTTGGTCCCCTGTACCGAACTTTTTGGTAGACACAATTTTTTTCCCCTCTCAGTCTAGTTACTTTTAAACCTCGCTAAACTGAAAACATAGAGGAGTTCGTTTGACTAGATAAACCTAAATTCAAACTCGTATCATCATTGCTTGTTGGTGTTGTAAAAACTGACCTCTGACAAATATTGTACTTACTAGACCAATATTTGAAAAGAGAGGTACCTAGATTACTTTAATCTCTTCATACACTTGATATGAAAGATTTTGTAGATATGAATGTTATCGCCAAAAAGTTTAATCATAAACAAATATTCAAAATATTGTTGACAACTACCACTCATCGACATAGTCAGTCAAACTAATTCGTTCCCTATGAACGCGAGCTAATCCAACAACCGTCATCTCGCTGCCAAACTCTTTTCAAACCTCTCTCTCCCCCTGCTCAATTTCTCCCCTCGCCATCGCAATGATCCCCCTCCTACAACGACTAGCATCCCCCTCCCCCATAGCAATCTCTCCTTGGTTTCCGACGGCTGGGGCATACACATCAGTTCTCTCGCTGCGTCTTTGGACCGTGAATTCGAGACGCTCGTCGTCGCTCTCGGCGCCCTTATTTAAAGAGCCCGGCCGTACGAGAGCCAATTAAGGAGTTTGACGTTATTGAACGCCGCCCGCTGCGGTCGTCGTCCTCATCTCTCTCGCCTCTCGATGGAATTATGCTAATAGGAAATTCCAATTAGCGACCGCGGGAGTCGCGAGTAAGGGGAGGAAGGTGAGGGGCTTTTTCGAGGGGGATTTTTCGACGATAAGAGGGGGGTGGATGCGATTGGGATCGATAGTTTTGACGGTCTGTCGGAGCCTGATGATTTGTATTGATTGTATATACGAGGTGCTGGGCATGTTAATGTATTGATATACGTAAGGGCGATGAATGAGAATAGCAGTAATAGGCAATGATATATAATAACCTCGTAGCGATGATATTTTCGTCTCTTGTGAGATTTTTTATTTTCAAGTATCTTTTATTAATGCAAAACCTTGTAATATATATGTGCAAATCGATACGTTTAAAATCCTCTTCGGAGGATTTCGGTCAGGACAGAGCTGGAGAAACTAAATAATTAAATGTATGACTGCCGTTATCGCGCATTTAGTAAATGGTTAAGATAATTGGATGTTCTCGCTCAATTATTTAAATTCTTCAAATTTGTAAAAACAAAAGTTAATTTCAACTAACTACTTATTTTGTGCAATTTTAAAACTTTTTTTAATTATAAAATTAATTATTCAATGCTCTTCAAAGTGATTGATAAGTTTATCTGTAAAAATAATCTTGGTATCTGAAAATGCTTCATGTTCATTTCAAATGCAATATTCAGTAAATATGTTGAAGGAATTCTCATTTTACAACTGCTTTAACTATTTGTATGATTTAATTCTCGTTTTTGCTTCTCAACATGTAAGCCAAAAGCGAGTAAATTTCAATTACTCATAATTTTTATTGAACTATATCTAACAAAATAATTTGTTTTCTGATTTCAGGTCATATCCATCTCCAGTATCAAATGGAGTCCCAAATGGTGCGACAATGAATTGTTCAGGTGAGAAAATTTCTTTAAATTCGTAAACAAGCGTGCTGATAGAAATCGATATTTTTTTAATAATATTTCATTACTCGGTAAATTTAACCAGAAAAAGAATTGAATTTCTATATCGTTTAAATTAAAAATAAAATATTTATTTCGTATAAATAAAATAAAATTTCACTCCAATTATGAAACATGGAAAATATAATATGTAGCGTTATCTGATATGTAGTTGTTTGTGGTTTTCAATTTAGAGGTTTCAAGACAATTAATAATTCAATATAAATGAATCCAATATCCGAATACGTTATATATGTATAATTAATGACTTTCTGTCTTTTGAAATATTCGACAATCAAATTATACTATTTAAAGAGCTTTTTGCGAACGCATGCAAATATTAATGTAGGCTTTTAAAAATAGTTAACCTGTAAAATGTATGATATTATCCATAAAAAATAATTCGGTTTTGATAACAATTCGTAAGTGAAAAAACAAACAAACACCAGTGAGACGAATTGAAGAATCTATATATATCGGCCCCCCGTCACCTGTCTGTTGCAGGCGTGATGGTGAAGCAGGAGGCGCGGGACGACGGCTACGAGACGTCGCCGGACCTCGAGATGCGCAGCACCGGGGGCGACAGCAGCAGCGGCGGCGGCGGGGGCGGCCCCCAGTACCACACGCCGCTGACGCCGCACACGCCCCACACGCCCCACACGCCCCACACACCGCTCACGCCGATCTCGGCGACGCCGCACCAGCCTCAACAGCCCGGCTCTTCGGCGGCGACTCTCGGCCAGGTGAGAGAGGGACTACTCAGATCTGTGTATATCGATTGCGAGCCGACGGCTAATTAGCCGACAGCTCTTTAAGGGCAAGCCTGAGTCTGACAATTGGGGATATGGGCTGCTCATGCTAGTTATTGGGATTTTTCTTTCGCACATGACTGGACCGAAATCTATTAGTCAACAGTGCTGACTGTGGTTTGGTCTAAGCCGAATCGAAACGGCTCTGTCAGACGATCCAAGACTTTAGTTTGACCGAAGTTTTCGTTTCAGTAGCTTTTGTATGGGTGTTGTTTATGTCGCATTATGTTTTGCATTGAGTGATTTCAATCAGTGACGTATCATTGATTCGCAGCCCCTGGTAGAAATTCATCTATATGAAATGACCAAAAAGTTCGAAAATAACTAGTAAAACTGGCTAATAAATGGCTATGATGAGACGATTTTTCGATCATTTTTTGGCTATATTTTAGATTGACGTAAAAACAAAAGATTTGTATTTTATTTACTTACTAATTTTATCTTTGATGAAAGAGCATTAAAATGCATGAATGGCTTACCAAAATATAAACAAATAACATTAACTAATAAATCATTTGTCGTACTTGTTCTATGAATAATTCAGCAAAACTTATATTTCTCCATCTGATTTTGTCTCTCTCACTCTTTGTCATAACAGCAAGCCTTCTACTAGCCATTTCCTGACTAGAAAAACTGATCAGATTTAATACCTTTAAAATAGTCAAGAACAAGCTTGTGCTTTTCTTCGAAAAACTCATTGTATTTTTGAATCTATTAAATGGCCAACTAATGGGAGAAATAGTGTTTTACCGAGAGCTGAAATTGGACAAGAGAAATTCCCCCTTTTATAGCAAATTCTAATATAAATGGTCAGTTAGTAGTTATAAAATGTTTTGGATTTCCACGAGGAGCGTCTGATTTGTAAAAAAAAAGGTATTTTTATGTAAATTAAAGAATCTTCACAGCTTCTGTTAGTTTTGAACACCGTTGAAATTTAAATACACGAACGAATATTTTTCTGGATATTTCAATCCTTAGAAGCTGATGATACAATGCGCCACTTTAATATTGGTGACATGAGATTTCGTATTTCAAATAGCTCAAACGAATATGTAACTGGATCTTCAGTAACTAATCTCTTTGGTAACTGTTAAGATAACGATTAAATGCTCGAAAAGAGCAGTGAAAGCCCAAGATTGAATGCAAACAAAGTTATAACCGTGATGACTCAATCAGCACAGTCTATAATTCCATAAGGCTTGATCTCGATACCATCGCGTTACACCGTGTAATAAAAATCCCATCGTCTAATCGCATTCCGCAACCCCCAGCAATCTCCAAAGCCCCGCCACCATAAAAGATAATCCCCCTTCTTCATATTTAAAACAGCCCACCGAAAGCCATACACCCGGCCGCAGAAATTTACGCCGGGGCAAGTCTATCGGCGCATTCACACGTCCTCCATAAAAGTGAAAATCAGTGGAAACAGCCGGGCTGATTACCCTCATCATTATTGCATAAAAGCTCTTTCTCTCTTACCCCCGTCTTGGCGGCATATTCCGGCATCGGCGCAATCTCAACTCTCCCCTCGGCGCGCCGACTTTTTTCTCTCTTTTCTCTTTCTCCCGGGGGCTGCGTTATGAAGGCAGAAAGAAAGGGGGGGGGCGATGCTTTACGACTCTGAAAATTTACGGCGCACCCGAGGTCTTTATCGGGCCATTTCGGGAAGGGTGTGCCGCACTTCTCGAGAGATGTTTTCTTTTTCGCGCTCGCACAGGGGTAGCTCTCTCTCTCTCTCTCTCTCTCTCTCTCTCTCTCTCTCTCTCT
>JAPYZO010005581.1:0-11283 GCA_030522905.1 Torymus flavipes | reverse complement strand
TTTATTGATATTTATTTTTATATTTATTTATTTATATTCATTCATTTATTTATTTAATCCCCCTTCGTTATAATAGATTTATTGTAAGAGATCATTCGTGTACAAGAAGCGGGGAAGGGGGGCTAGACGACGCGCGGCTATATACTCGTAGCGGCATGAGGGTTCCCAAAAACAGCCGCTAGATGGATCGCGCACGAGTCGCCTAGGCTAAGAGATGGGGGATTGAAACTCTCGCAAGAGAATCGAGAGGCTGCGGGTATAAGACGGGTACCGGCCGAGCCAAAAGCATACTTACCTGGCGCAGAGGTTACCTTGATCACTAAGGTGGTTCCTCCAGGATGAGGCTCTTCCATTGCACTACGGTCGAGCTGACCCTTGCGAATATCCCTAATGTGGATATCTCGGGCGTAAAATTTTTGTTAGCCGGGACTGCGTTCGCGCTATCCCGAATAATTCAATACAAACATAATATTCTCATGAATGATTAATAAAATCATTCTTACTATATAACTACTGAATATTTTAAGTAGATATATTTTATCCAATTATTATTTATAGGTTATCAATTGTTTACTCTTAAGTATACACTATAAAGCGATTATTTAAACATTTCTAATTGCAAATACAATAATCTATCTATATTGTAAATAAAATTATGAAAAATGACATTTCAAATATAAACGGTAGAACCACTTTACTTTTAGTTTAAACTATTTTTGCAATAAATAATTAATGAAGCATGGTAAAAATATGTGATTAATAGTCGTAAAAAGTTGACATCTCAAGTTTAATTTATTTCTACGTTATTTTATATTACAGCAGATACGTACTAAAATGTAATTTTTTTACCGTTATACCTTTCATTACTTAAAAGGTACAAGAAACATTATGTCTGCAGGTTATGTAAAAAGGTTACTGTAATACAGCTCTTCTATATACGCCCCTCCTATTGTTCAGTAAGATTCGTTGCGTTTTGTAAGACAAAGCTGTATATACATACCATCTATTCCGCACATGTGAAACAAAGGCAGATAAAGTAGAGGACACAGATAACAGAATGAATCGTATTTTACGGAATAGCCCACGAATAGTTTACGGTTTATAGCCCAGTTTAAATTTAGAATTTAAATAAAACAGAAAAATAAAGATACTATAATCATATTATATTACATCTTTGTTATATTTATTTATTTATTTATTTATTTATTTATTTATTTATAATATTACAAAAACATGCTTACGGTGTTAAGGAACACTTACGACAACGCAAGACAGTACAAAATAAGTTTGGCATTTATTATTTATTCATTCAGTTTTCTCTAATTTAATCTAATCTTCATCTTCATTTCTTCAAAATTCTGCAAATTAATAAAGAAATATAATACAAACACCACAATGATATTTCAATTATTCAGAATGATTTGCGATGTTAGGTACTGTTTTTCTCACAATTAAAAAATGATGTTATAAAACGAAATAGATCTTTTATATATGGTCATAGCGTGTTTATTCATGAATGTGATTACGTAACGTAGATACGTAAGCTGACGAAGAATTGTTATGTTCACGTGCATTTTATCCCATCAGAAATTTCCGCATTACTTAATTTAACGAATAAGTCTAATCTTAATCCCGAACGAACATCACTAAATTAAGAAAATTTATTTTCAGTAATCGTCAGATAATATAAAAGAAAATATTTTCAAGATAAGAAAGTAACAAAAACTTTGTGTTCTTAATTAAGGTGGTTTTTTCGTGAAATTAACTATTAACATTAGACACATAAATTCCTAATTTTTGAAATGCAATAAGAATTTATAAAGATAATTTATTGCTACAGATAATAATTATTCTAAGGCATATGTATCTTTTACGTTCCAGGACTCGGAATTATGTATATCGCTTGGCATGAGTTTGCAGTACCTGCGCGTCTCGGTTGTCTGCTGGCTGGCCGCGATGTGCCATCACCTGTACGCGACCGTCGCCTCAATCCCCAGCCGCGACGACCCGCCAACGTATCTCAAGTACAGCGTATTCGCATGGGGTGCGCCCCTCGTCACCCTCGGAGGTGCCACGCTGCTGCAGATACGGGAGACCAATGACATCTGGAAGGTCGACGATCTCATGCCATTTAACTGCTGGTAGGGGCACATGTTTTCGACAATACATTAATAGGACCTGTGCAGTCGAATGCCGCTCACAGAGCATTTAAGTTTTTGTTGTGGTTTTCTACAATGGATGTAATAGCTTTTTGAATCGTTAAAAAAAACTTATAAATAGAGATCAGCCACGGGATGCTTTTACGTATTTTTTATAATTTATAACATAGACCCACGAAAACGAAAAGGCGGTGTGTGCTAGAGACTAGATCAGCATATTTCTATGTGATGTAAAGACCAATAAGGGATCAAAATTGCTCGACACGTCAAGAATTATTTGAGATATTTTAAATGTAAGATTTTTAAGATATCTTAAAAAAAATTAAAAATCTTTTAACAATTTTGAGGCCAAAATAATGTAAAAAACCTTTTTTTATACTTCTACATTTTGTTTCTCTAAGATGACAATTTTGAAAGAGAATTAGTAAATGTTGAATTCAAAAACTATGCAAGTTATCAAAATTTGAAATCGAAAAAAAATTAGGTTAAGACAAAAATTATTTATTTTTTAAGAATATAATAAAGTTTATACATTAGATACCTCAAATTCTTAACGTGATGGAGCAATTCTGATTTCGCATTTGTGTTAAAGGAGAGTTCTAGTCTCTTGAATGTTCGACAAGAGGCACAGTAAACAATACTATGCGCATATTTTTTTTAAATTTAAATGTGAAAACTGAAACCTTTCACTTGATTCTGAATGTCCTTTTTCTTTATTTATAGATTTTAAGGGCTAATAATATAAAGCATTTTATGTATGAAATTGTAATTTTTATTATACTGTATATTTTGTATTATATTGATATTCAAGATTAAATTTTTATTTGAGATAAAACGCTATTAGAAAATATATAGCTGAAAGCTCTTACAATGTGCTGATAACGTGCACTACTCTTGTTCTATTCTTATTTTCTCGCATTCGACGTTTTCACTTTTGAAAAGCTTTTCTCTTCACTAGAATGCATCAATCTGAAGATCATACTTAATGTTAAGTGCAGTGCAAGGAAAAAGCTAGGTATTTAAATGCACCAAACCTATTTTGAAATACAATCTTTTAGTAATATTTAATATCTAAAAGTTAATTACATTTTTAATATTTTCTCACAATAAAGTTTTCACAATAGGAAATATACAATACATTCTCAGTTTCTCATAATGAAAGTTATTATTTTCATTCAATCAAATAAATAAACTTTTTTATGCACAGTATGACGATGATTGCCTTTTCTAAGTTTTTTATATTTCTTTTTCCACTTTTCCATTTCCACTTATAGCAATACGGTTTCTATAGAAAGGATTTTCAATACTTTTTTTCCTATTATTTAATGAAATAATAAAGTACAAACTGATTTTCCAAGAATAAATGATAAAAAGGATAATCCATTAATACAAATTACTAAATAAACCCAATTCTTTTTAATATATTAAGTGACCTTCTACATTTAAAGGCTTACTTCACTTTTTGCCACTCAACTTATTCTATAAAAAGTTATGCGCACATATATGTAAATAATAAATCGACTTATGTTTTATGTAACGTTTCTCCATCTATATAGTTATTTATTCCTTTATTTTGAATTTCCGCACTAGCAATATTAAGAATTCTATGGTTAAAATTTTTTGTCGGACTATAAATACTCGAAAGAATTTTTTTTAATCTGCAAATAATTATTACCGATACCAAAGGAAGTGAATAGTTCTATCCCAATCTCTTCAAAAACCTTTTGGAAGACTCACTTTTTTATTAACCTCGTTTTCACCTTTTATCCAGAATCTAAAGATTTAGACTAAATTGATACACGTAATGGCAGTGAAAAATATATTTTTTCTTTTTTTGTTCAGGTTTTTGGGAGCAAAAGCAACCGTCTACGGGTTCGGTATACCCGTGATATGGCTACTATTGACCGCGGGTTACTACCTTGTTAAAGCAGCCATCGTAGCCAGGTATGTACAACCGACCTTTAGTTTCGGATATTTTTTACTATATCTACAAAAAAAAATCACTGGAAAACTCAAACAAAGGAAAACTAAAAGAATTTCTCGTGCGTAAACTCCAATTTTCGCCCGGGGGTTTCTTTTTCCCTTTTATTATACGTATACTTCGATGTGCATGTCTTGATACACTAACGAAATTTCTCTACCTCTTCCATGCACTTTTCATCCACTTTATCATCACCGTTGCGAAAAATCGGGGACGACAACAACAGGTATACGTGCAGCATGCAGCTAGAGATAAAACAGCGAGAAAAAATGAAGAGGAGGCGGGCACTGCAGCTAATGCTTTTCCTCAAAGTCAGCCTTATCATCGGCTTTGTGGCGGGTTGCGGTGTAGCGTCTCGCGTATGGAAGGTGCCGTTCTTATGGGCAGTTTTCTGCACCGGCCACTCTCTCCAGGTTAGCTATATCAAATAATATTTCACTTTCTATGTATTAGAGTGTATAGATTAAACATTTGATATTATTTTTTATTATATGATTTCCTTTTTGGGATTTATTTAAATCTTTTTTGAGCCTTCATATAATTCAACGTTATTAAAGTATTTTTGTATTATATTTAATTTGACATAAATACAAAGAATGAATGTTGTTTTCATAGTCGAAATTCTATTTGTATGCCTGGTTTACGTTCAATGACTATCTCTCTGAGTAAAAGAGGAAGTTTCTTGTCAAGAGCTTTCGATATAGATTGGTTCACCGTCCGTGTATTTCCCCTCTTCGGTCGAGATTCACAGCTCTTTCTCAAGCCTTTGCTTTCTTCAACAGGGTCTTGCTGTTGCGTTGTCCGTCGCTTGCAATTGCAGAGTACTGAAGGTCTACTCGAGAAAGTCTCACAAGCAACCAAAACACCAGGTAATTCTTTTTATTGCATGTACATGTCTTTTTCATTAAAGAAACATGTTCAAATTTTATACAAACGTTTTATAATGTTTTTGATATAACTTGGTTTTACAGTATCGTCTTTTACCGAACAAAATTCATTTAACTAATTAACATCAATTTCTAATATTCTTAATGCATGACAAATAACATAAAATACGTTTCGAAGTTAAGATTACACTGAAAAAAAGTTTATAGAAATAATTACTATACGCCATAGTTGACTAAAATTTAGTAAAAGTAAATACATTTTATTAAAAAATTACCAATATTTCAATATTTAAAAAAATTTTTTATTTTTATGGTAAAGACAATATACAAGGCGTGATATATGGTTAATTTTAATAGAATTAAATAGGTTCTTTCTACTAAATAAAATTGTCTAAGTAAATGCAACTTTAAAATGAATTTGTAAATAATTGACAATTTAGATTTATGAACGGTACTTGATATTATTATTTTTCATTGTTAATT
This sequence comes from Torymus flavipes, assembly GCA_030522905.1. NCBI lineage: Eukaryota > Metazoa > Arthropoda > Insecta > Hymenoptera > Torymidae > Torymus > Torymus flavipes. Next base: position 5,773 of record JAPYZO010005581.1, on the reverse strand, counting down.
TATAGATAGCGAAATCATCCAGCATGCAATTACTTGCTCCAGCACCAGATCCGGTCTAATTAGAACCTGAGGGCAGATTAAACAAGAAACAACGCATTTTTTACATCGACTTTCGTATTAAGTTTGTGATATTTACTATGATTTTTTTTAACAAACTATTCAGTACTATTTTAAATGATTATCTCGCGACTACTTTGAATTTATACTATACTTTATACTTATACTCTGTGACTATAAAACCTATTGTGTTCTTCAATTATTATTAATTAATTACAAAGGATCTCAAAATCTACTTTATACATAATAGTATAGGTGTACAAAAGTAGATATTACTTTAAAAAAGAAATATTAAATTTCTTTGTTTTGTAGAGTTATAGTATATATTTACTGTTTAATAGAATATAAGTTTTTTTATTCAAAAAGCATCTTTTATATAAACAAAATGTTCATAAAATCATATCGAAAATATAAATTAATATCTGTATATTACGCTTTAATTATAGAATCATTTTGTAAGTATTTATTTAGAAAATATAGCCCAATAGTACTGTATAGTTTTGTAATGATTTTCTAAGAGTTGAAACTTTCGCGGGTCAAGCAATGGGGCACAATCAACAAATCAAACCTTAACACACGCATATCGCGTTCTACCTTTACGGTGTATATAGTGCTTTGAACGTTGGCAAATCACAAATCGCTCGAAATTGTGATCAGCATCAAAACATATATAATTATATACTTCCATGCGATTTTATAAAAATGAAGTTATAAAGTCACATACTTGAAAATATATCAAATCAAAGGGCAACTTTTCATTCTAAAAGTAAATCGGAATACAATCAATATAAGCATTCATTGTGTTTTGATTTCATTTGTTACTTTGAAAAGTTTGCCCCTTTTTGAATTCTAAAATTATAGAAAATAAAGAAAATTATATTGTTATAAAAATATGAAAGTTATCAATATATTTATCGCAATTCCTTATTAATAACATTATATTCTTTATGAACTTAAATAAAAATTAATTTTTAAAATTTATGCCAGCTCGAGGATGCTGAATCAGTATCATAACTCCGGGTCGGGGCTTTGTTTTATTTATTATTATTACTCTTATAAATTCATGTTTTATTTTATGATTTTTCTTAGAGAAGGTCGGATCCTCGATCTAAAAAATAAATAAATAAATAAGATTATGTATTGAGGCGTGTGCGAGATAAAATACGCGGAATAAAACGAAGAATTTTCAAAATTCGGACGTGTACCGCATTTCCATATTTTTTTTTGTCCGAGATCAACATGAGTTTGCTCTGAGCGAAGGAAGGCAAATTTTTCCTTATGTCAGAGCAAAAAGGGTTGACATTCGGCGTAAGATAGGGTCACAGTGCTCTCGATGTCGAGCCAACTCGGTGCATACTTTTTGTACCCTTAACTGTAACTGCAGCGCAGCTCTACGACTGGTCACTGCGTTGATCACGGCGTAGAGAAGGGAGAGCACCTCTCAGCTTAAATTCAGAATTTCGAAGCAGCGCAAATTCTAAGCGTTGTTTACTGTGCGAATGGAAAAAGCCGAACTATCGCATAAAAAAGAAAATTTAACTATCTCGCACACGCCAAAATGATAAAAGTCAGAAATTGAATTTGAAATATCGTTATTGAAACATTAATTTCGTAGCAGATAACTTTCATGTTCGATTAAGTAGCTAAATAAAATGAATTACCGTTAGTAATTGTTTAAGTGCAACCGCAGTAAGAAACAAACATTAGGAAACTCGGAACAGATTTAGATTTTATAGCGTATTAATATTATAGAGCTAAGTTTAAGTTGAATGAAGTTCGAAATTTTATCAATGTTTGTAATTCAAAAATGACCATACTTTAAGATGAAAAGTGGTGTAAATAAATAAAAGGAAAAATGTATCGTAGACCAACATATCAACAATCGACGTAAAGTAATTTCCATGGTTTGCTGCTTTTAATATGACTTAATTAAGCATAATAAACTAGGCAAATCCTTTTATCACACGTAGCTCGCACTGTGTATCCGAAGTTAAGATTCATTTACTCACAAGAAGGCAACAGCGGATGGAATTATAAGTTTCGAGTAAACCTCACAACCGCAGTATAAACACGTCATAGATGTATCTAATTATAAGCCTGCATGAATTTAAACCATGGAATCATGTATATTTGATGACAAGCATCAATAAATATTTTAAAAATGAGCCAACAATTTTTGCGTACTTTCTTTATTTCCTTTGCTACTAATTTTCCACGCAATAATTTTTCGGGAATATATTACTTTTATTATTTAAAGAATTAAACTTTCTTTTTTGGTAACAAAAATTTGTCTATAACATTCTGGTATGGCAGGCACAAGGTAAGTCGCTAATCTCGAATATACAAACAAAAGAGTCAGTTATGTTTTGAACTGTTGGATTGTTATCTTTCAGTTTTTCTACTATGTACACTCATTAATGTTTTATATAACAAGATCATTAAATAAGTACAACGTACAATTTGTACGTTTCAACTCTACAATAAGCTATATTATTATTTATCTTCTCTTTTATCCTCGACTCATGTCTTTCTCATCGTAAATACGCCGCCATCCTATCACATCTATAAAACCAAAAAAGCTATACGTCGGGTAATCTCCAGCGCGCGGACGTAGTATCAAACAAACAAAAAAATAAAGAACACGCGCAGGATGAGAAAGAGAGAAAAACGAGTAAGCAAGTACGCCTGTTCTCTTATCGCGTTGGCTGTTTTTCCGCCCTACAACAGCAGCAGCAGTAGCTAGACCGATTTTTCTTTTTCCCGCGAGCAGCAGTAGCGGCAGCGTCGTCTTTCATCAACATCAACGTCAGCTTAACGACGACACCCAGCCGCAAACGAAGCTGACGCGCGAGCGCTCCACTGCACGAAGACGAGACGCGCCGAGGGTAGGAGGAAAGAGTGCGAGAGAGTGAGAGAGGGAGATATAGAACGACGGAGAGACTAAAGCGACGATAGCCTTTCCCGTCACTCGGCCGGCTTAACGAATATCCTCGGTGGTGGTTGCTCGTGCGCGTCTGTGAGTCAAGTTAATGCAACGACTTTACACGAGGCACTTTACACTGGGCGTGTGCGAGGGTAGTGCTCTCGAGGAAAAAAAAAATTGTGTCACGGTGGGGTAAAAGGAAGAAGAAAGGAAAGGCTAATTTTGCGTGGCTGTGTGCGCAGCCGGGGACTTCTTTTATTTCTTATATATTCTTTTTTCTCAGAGACAAAGACATTCTTCTCGCGTAGAATAGTCATTTCTAAATTTAGATTATTTTGTTGAATAATTTTTTTTTTGTACTAACTAGAACTTTCTTAGAGTATTACAAAATAAAAGTGGAAATAATTGAGAATCTATCGTCTTGAAAGATAAAGAGAAAAACGTGGTTCTGGATTAAAGTATCTGTCAGACATTTTTTTAAGAGGGTCAGTTTGAAATTGTCTCTCAAAAACTGTAACAAAATTTATATTGTTACACGCTGTAACCGCACTGCTTTCTACGTGTTTTATAACAGCTATAAAACACTAAACTGCGGATATAGAAAATTGCAAGGAAGCAAGTTTGACGGTGTCTAGTGCAGTAGCAGCAGTGTAGGAAGAGCACGTGGACGTCTCGTAAACCAAAATCAAAATCCTCTTTTAGCTGCGTGACATATTTATCAGATTCCAGTATTCCAATTTTGTTCATTTAATTAAAGTTCCGTAAATAATTATAAATCTTTAAATAAATCTCTTTATTTTTAAATTATTACTTTATATGTTTATTTATAAAAGAGAATTACTTCACTACTTTCACGTTAAAATTATTAAATGTAATCAGCTATAATAATTATATTTTGATTCATATAAAATATTGTATTATTGGAAAATGTCAGCGTATTAAATAACATGAAAATATATTTGTAAAATATATCGTAAAATATATTTATAAAATACTAAATAATTATTAGATATTGAAACTGCGGTGATTAAATAAGAAGCGTATTCCTACTCTATATAGCTGCACTGAAACGAAAGCACGTGGACGAATACTGACATTAAAATAAAATATTTCAGTATATAATTACCATTTCTAAACTCAATATTATATGGCTATAACGAAAAATATAAGTCCGATAATAACATCAGATTATTAGAATCTACTTTCAACACACAGCGTGAAAAGCGCACAAATATTGTCAACGCAATGACAAAAGAACCCAAGAAATGCGTCAAAACTAAAATTCTGCAACGCCTCTGCAGGCGCGCGCTTGTAGGAAAAAATATATAAAAAGGAGGTCTCCAGGCTTGGAGCTTTCACGCAAGCGAGAAGCTCAAGCAAATCTGCTCCTTGAAATATCACAGTATGTGTACGTCTCTGTATGCGAGTGTAACACTCTCGGTGGTGTTTAATTAACGAAAACGAGATTAACGAAGCTCCTCCTGTGCGGGCGCGCGCTGCAGTAGTGCGCGCCCCCCGTGTGTAAAAGACTCGAGGGGCCCTCGCAGGTACGTCATTAATTTCTTTCTTTCAGAGGCTCGTTTTCGCGCAGTGTCACCGCAATCCGCAGCGTGCGCGAACGAGGCGAGAGGATATCGCAGGTGTGCATATAAGGGCGAGGGTATACAAACAAACACGCATGTGTTTGCGTGTAAGTATATATCACTGTTGTTTTTTACTCTACTGCATTTACAATTTTTATAGGTCAAAGATATCAAGAAGGAAATTTTTCAAGGCTTTTTTACAAACTTACCTTTCTTGTTTACAACTCGTAAATTCAATAAAAGTAAATTTACAAGTATAAAACAGTAATAATCATACTATATTTGTTTAACTTTCACTGATATTGTTTTGAACTAATAATATAGGAGTGATGCATGGAGGAGAAAAAAAATTATTAAAACTTATTTAACAAGTTTGTGTATGTGTGTGTACGCCCTGCGTGTGTGGATGTGGGTGTATATGCAGATACTAATAAATCTTAAAAATTGTGCTATTTAAATCGTAACAATGAATTTTATTTATGTTTGTTAAAGAAGTTAACTGCAATTTAGAAAAATTTTAGTAAAAAAAAAAACTTGATTATTTAACTTTTCACATATTGTCTTATATTTCATTTTCTTTTGAATAACATTTAATAACGACATTTGGAATGCTGAAGTTTTACATAAATACAATCCATAGATCTAAAAATTAAAATTAAGAGACGAAGATTACACAGTGCAGCTAGATTATACAATAAAACATTTGATAACTGGCCTTATCGTATTTTCAGACAAGCAGCTACGATGTAACAATGTTTACATTCTTATAAAATCGCAATAATACTTCTATTATCTTTATTTTGCCGAAAATATGACATACCACAGCTGTCTAGAAATGTTTTTAAAAGATAGTAAAAATACTTTTTTCCCCAAAAGATTCTAATATCACTTCCTAAATAGGTGATATCAAGATTGAATTTAAAGTTCTAAATAATCGCATGGAATCTTGATTTTTTTCAAGAAAAGTAAAAATTGACCCTTGTAAATGTAGGCTACGAATAGTCTTTGTTCTTCTAATAATGGATATTTTACTAAAGCCCAGATTCAAGAAACGCACATAGGACATAAAAGTTCACTTAAGATTGAAGCGATTGTTATCGTTTCCGCAATGCTTGAATTCCAATTTTCCAAGTTCGTTTTTGATGGCTGTATCTAACTTTTGAAACTCTATGCATTTTAAACAATCGTTTTATGAGTATAGATATATATA
>JAPYZO010005580.1:0-12383 GCA_030522905.1 Torymus flavipes | reverse complement strand
ACATTGCAATTTTATGTGCTTAAGAAATTTTTTTTCATTTACATGCATTTTGTAATGCAAAAAAGAAGACATAAAAAGATTTCGAACTACTCGGTTACACCCCTACTGGGGACGCGCCCGGTAGCACGGAAAAGTGCTCATCTATCTCTAAGTAGAACCCGGGATTATTATTATTATTATTATCGGTATTATTTACCATTATTGTTACTATTATAGTTATTTATAATAAATATATAAGACTTCGATAATATAGAATCATTCTATTAAATATTATATTATGTTATTTTTATATTTATTCATTTGTTTATTTTGATACAGTAATAATTAGGAACATTATATTATTGATATATTATTTCCTTATATATACTTTATTATACTATTACCTAATCTCCGGATTTAGCGCGTTTGATTTGATTTTTAAAGACTTTATTAATGACTGAGTCATTAATAAAGTTAAAATATATAATATATTTTTCAATAATTGTCTATAAGTAAATAATACACGTGAAAATTCCTAAAATAAATTCCTCCAAATGAATTTATCGCCCCTATATATGTATAGTGTATATGTATAGTATATAGTTCATATATAAAATATGTTTATTCATTCTACATGTTTTTTCAATAATTTACAACTTTAGTAGTTGTGAAATCCTTTATTAGCTGTCACTGATAATATGTCGACACAAAAGTACTATGTTAGATATTAATAATACAAAATAACCTACTTACCTGGAGTGAAACTAACACCTATTCTGTATAATAGATAATGTTTCTGGATGAAACTTCATAAATGCCTATACTACAAAGAAAATTGTCTATAAATTGCATGTTTCCATTTATAAAAAATAGAACGCCATTAATATTAATCTTAAAGACTCTAGTTAAAATGAGGCAGGAGAGAGCATTGGGCATAGTGGTTGTTCCCGAGTGGCTGGGACAACCGTGGTATCCTTTATTTAAGGACACGCTTACTAAATATCCTCTTATGTTTTGTCCAGATCCTAATCTTTTACTATCTTCCTGTAGGTCGAAGAGCCATCCACTAGCGAGCCATCTTCGTTTAATGGTCGGAGAGTTATCGGGATAACTTTCTTAAAGAAAGAAGTTCCAGAAGACGCATTGAAAATAATGTTGGCATCATTAGCTCAGTCAACTTTAAAACAATATAAGACTGTCTTGCGGAAGTGATGGAAATTTTGTCAGGAAAATCAGGTGGATTTTTCAACACCACAAAGATTCGATGTACTTAGTTTTTTAATAAAATGTTGTAATGCGGACGATTCATATGGTACACTTAATACGTTAAGATCGGCAATTTCATTAGTTTGTGGCGATAAGATAGGTAATGATCCGTTGATATCTAGATTCTTTAAAGGAGTTTATAGGCTAAAGCCAACTACCCCAAAATATAATCAGACTTGGGACCTATCGATAGTTTTAAAGTATGTTTCTCAGGTGAATCTTTCGATTTTTCTATATTCAGTTCCAATCCTTTCTTTTCTATGTATTTTCTGAACCTTTTCAGCATCTCTCTCATTCCTGTATCATTGTTTGCTAATAAAATTATATCGTCTGCGTAGGATAGTGAGAAGATTTTCTTCCTTCCTATCCTCACTCCTCCTTCCTGTGCTTTTCTCATCTCTTTTTCCACGTCCGAAAATGCTATATTAAATAAAGTTGGGCTGAGTGTTCATCTCTGTCCCACCCCTTTCTCTGTCCTGAACGCTCCTATTATCTTGTTTCCTATCTCTATCTCGCATCTTGTGTCCTCGTATATTTCCTTTATCCTTTCCCTTAATCATTCATCAATTCCTATCTCTTCTATCTTTTTCCAGATCTCCTCCCTCTTTGCTTTGTCGAACGCTGCCTTCATATCTGCCAGAAACCCTCAGATTTGCTATTTCTCCTTTGCTATTTCTCCTCCTATCGTCTTCTTCAGAGAATAGCCCGCATTCATCGTTCCTCTCCCTTTCCTAAAACCGAATTGTGTGTCGTCCATCTTTCCTTCTTTTTCTAATTGTTCATCCAGTCTGTTCCTTAGTACCTCCGCGTATATTTTATATCCCGTATCCATTAGTGTAATTCCTCTCTAATTGCTTACCTCATCTTTCTTCCCTTTTTCACTCTTCCGGCAACCGTCCTTCTTTCCACACTTTGTTTAGGCATATCTTAAGTTCTTCTTTCAGTTGTTCTTACCCTTCTATCCATGCTTCATTACCTATTCCATCTATTCCTGTCACTTTCCTCCTTCTCAATTTCTTAATTCCGTTCACTATTTCCTCTTCCTTTATCTCTCCTTCTATTTTTTTCCTCTCTTTGTTTCTTTCGTTTGTCTCTGCCCTTTCTATCTCTATACCTTCCAGTTGTTTCTTAAAGTGTTCTAGCCATTTCTCATCTTCTATTCCTTCACATATCTGTGCCCTTTCTTTCCTACCTTCATTCACTACTTTCCAGAAGTTTTTTTCGCTCTTGTCCTTTTCTATCTCTTCCAGTATTTTGTCGTTCCATTCGTTCTTTTTCTTCTCTATCCAGATTCTGTATGTCCTCCTTTCCTTTCTCTATTCTTCCACTCCTAGGTTTCCCCTCTTACATCTCCTTAACATTTCCTTCAGTTGTATTTTCCTTTTGTGACATGTCCTGTCCCACCATTTCTCTTTCTTTTTCCCGTCTTTATTTACTTCTCTCCATTGGATTGCCTTTTGTACTTTCCCTTTTACTTCTGTCCAATCTCCGTTCTTGACTTTTTCCGATAATCTTCTCTTAAATTCAATCACTGCGTTTTCTGACCAGTCCATGATTTCCTCTCTCTGTCTCCCCGACTGTCTGTTATATCTCTTGTCTATTCTGACTATCAGTGGTTGGTGATCCGATTCCGTGTTTGTCCCTACCTCCATTTCCTCTATTATCTCTTCGACTTCTTCGTTCGTTACCACGTAGTCTATGGTGGACTTGGAATACGTTTATTATTTAATTGGTTCATATTAAATTTGAAATTGTCATTGTAGAATGACCCTAAATGTGGGGCTACTCATTCGCGAAAACGTAGTTCACAGGCCCTAATCACATAAGCGTGTTTTCTCGCGTGTGGCAGCTCCTCGTAGACGATAGTAACTTACAGATAAAACTATAAAAGGCTACTCTATCATAAGACAAGACCACAACATCAATGGAGGTGGAGTTGCCCTGTACGTACGCAATGACTTTAAAGTTACAAAATTAGCGTACTCGAATACTCTGGGCCCAGGAAAACCTGGCATCCTGAGTATCTATTTTGCAGCATATAACAGAGCAACTCCCCTCCAATTTTGGTCGGTGTGGTCTGTAGACCCCTCATATAGCGATGCAGAAAGATACAGACATGCTTATATATGTGAATGCAGATCTGTCGTCGAAAAAAGAGAGTGACGCAAAAACAATTCGAAGCTTTGCTGGCGAACTCTCTCTTCAAATCGTGCAACACGGCCCAACACACCCTCATCCAACCCCTCACAGATGGATTGACGCCATATTAACCGATGACAATGACGAAATAATTGATTTCAAGAATGAGTGGCTATCCAGTTTCGGCAAGCACAGCATCCTAAATGTTACTATCAGCATTTTTGTACCAGCTCCTGTGAGACACTCTTTTTCATTTCAAGATTTTATCAGAGTGTGTCCTGCTTCTCTCAAGAGGATGTTGTCATGCTATGATTGGGAGACCATGGATTCTATAGAATCCGATCTGGAAGGTGCATTAAATAACTTGAACACGAATCCTAATATTTTTACTGCTGAATTGGCACCTTCGAAGACAGTTAGTCCTAGTAAAAAAAGGATATGCTCCTTGGTTTGGGCCCGAGTTGAAGCAACTTATCTATAAACGCAATGCTACGCACAGACGATACAAACGCGCTGGACGAGCAGAGTTACTTGATGAGTTTCTTCAGCTCAGCAATGAGGTTGACGAGCGCATAACTCGAGAGCGTAATTGTAAGGAAATGCGTAAACTCGAACTCTTGCCTCCACGAAAAGAGGATGATCTTCACGGTTTTAAATCGGGGGAGCTGAATGCTCATTTTGCGAGGATCTCTGTTTCGCCTCTCGAGAACATCAATGAAGCAATGGACATTATACAGTCTGAAAGCGAGGAGGGTTTTGTCTTTAAACCGATAAAACTTACTGATGTAGTCCTTGCTATTTCTCACCTTTCCTCGCAGGCGAGAGGGACGGACGGGATTCCCCAAAAGATAATCGTGAAAGCTCTTCCGGCTATTGGCAATTATTTAGTAAAAATCTTTAATTCCTCTTTCGCCCAGGGAATCATCCCGACTTCTTGCAAACAAGCACAGGTAATAGCACTCAAAAAAGTTGTAGCACCATCAACAGTATCGGATTTTCATCCGATAGCGCTGCTTTGTTTCCTGTCTAAAGTTCTCGAAAAGATCGCCCACACCCAAATCACGGAGTACCTTAATAGAAATAATCTCCTTGATCCCTTCCAGGCAGGTTTTAGACGACATCACAGCACGCAGACTGACCTTATCAAACTAACCGATGATATACGCGTAAAAGTGGGAGTTCCACAAGGTTCCGTCCAGGGACCACTGCTCTTTTGCCTCTACGTAAATGACCTACGCGACATACTCAACGGACGATCAGTAAACCAAATTATTTATGCAGATGATCTGCAGATGTATCTGCACACCACAAAAGACAAGATTCTAGAGGGAATATCTTGGCTGACCGAAGTCGCGCGACTGGTATCTGAGTGGGCGGGGGACTCTGACCTGCGTCTCAATGATGGCAAAACCAAGGCAATTATTTTAGGGTCAAAGAAAAATGTAAATATTATCAATGACATGGGCCTTCCAGGCGTTGGGATGCAGGGGGTGTAATTCCCATCCCTTTCGGCAGCGAAGTTGTGAGTCTCGGTGCTACTCTTGACGCTAAATTAACGTGGAAACTGCATGTCGATAAAGTAACGATAAAAGACAACAGGGCCCTGCACAGTCTGCGGTTTATTAGGGCCTGTACCACCGAGACTCTCCGCAAAAGGTTAGTCGAGACCCTAGTGCAGCCTCACCTTGACTACTGCACGGTGGTGTGCTTAGATGCAAAAGTTGAACTGCATATCCGACTACAAAGGCTAAGCAATGCATATGTGTATTTGATCATGCGCATGCGCATGAATTGAGAGTTAGACACTGCGGTCCTTGACTAAAAAAATAATATTCCTCTTGTTACTGATACTTTAATACTGTCCACGCAGAGAGGGATATTATTTCTTTAGTCATATTGTCCAGACTATTATGAAAGAGACTATATCTCTTTAAAAGTAGCGATTTGATAATTATATAAATATTAAGTCTATTGCAAAACTAATTACGGGTGCTGTTTGCACGTGTTGAAAACTATCAATTACCATATAAGCAATTGTCGGATTACCAATTTTTCTATGATAAAATTAAAACTTAATTTTTCTAGCACCTGAACGTTTTTTTTATTATCTAAAAAACGAAAACACGCGCAAACGTCTACTTTGCATTTTTATTTATCATTTTTTACGCGTAATCGAATCATATAATAATATTTAATAGTTTTTTATATGTGGTACCAACTTTTAAGAGCTGCGTGTGGCTGCGGTCGGCCGCGGTAAAAGCACAGACGCTCGCTTCTCTCATTGGTTGGATTTTGGAAGCGGGTTCAGCGGACGCGCACGCCTACGACTACCAATGAGAGAAGCGAGCGTGTGCGCTCTTGCCGCGGCTGACCGCGACCGCTGCCAAACACGAGCAAACGCGCATATGTGCCTAGGGTCTTACACTCGCAAGACCGTTTTGGTCATTCCGGTTTTGTGCACCTCATGGGACGGCACCCTTATTGGAAAAAAAAACAGAAACGTTAATATAATCATGAATGTAATGGCATCTGTTGTCGTACAAATACGTTATAGCAATAGCCCGTAAAAAAAAAAATTGCCAGACTCTCCACCTTTCCGTTAGTCCGTCTAGTGAAAGTGGAGACTCGACTACTGGAGGTGGAGAGTCGAAGTAAAGTTGAGGCGCGCTTTTCTTTTATACTGATTTGGTGGTGTTTTCAGTGAGGTCAGTGATCACAAGAATCCCTTCGGATTCAATCTTCAGTAGTGAGAGCTTACATATTTTGTTAAGATGGCATATGAGAAGAAGTCGTTTTATCGGTTGCCTACTAACATCAAACCTCATCACTACAGGATCGAGCTGTTTCCCGATCTCGTTGGTTTCACCTTTGAGGGAAAGCAGAAAATTTGTATTGAGGTTAGTTACCTATTTTATTATTAGTACCATGTATCGATTTATGCTTATTGCAAACAATTAAATAATTTACAGTTCAATAATTTACATCTAAGAATAATTAACAACTTAAATAAAAATAAATAATTAAATTTAAAGAATATAATAAACTGAATTTTTATACGTTTTTATCAATACGTCGGTATTTTTTTCTACTTTTTATCCCTGGAACCTACAACAGTCTAAATTTTTCACTATCATTTCTTGATTTTAACTATTTGTTATTCTCATATATTCCCTTTTAAATATTGCTTTTGTACTATCAAAAATTTTATCACATTTTATTAGGTGTTCCAGTCTACTGATTTTGTGACACTTAATTCTTGTGATATTATTATCAAGAAAATCAGTTACAATACTGATGATGGTGCAACCATCAAATCACAGGACATAAAAATGGATCTTGAAAATGAAATTATCACTATTTTATTTCCAAAAAAGCTACCAGTTGGAAAATCTGGCTTTCTGTATATGGAGTTTCAAGGCATAATCAATGATAAATTAAAGGGCATGTATCGCAGTAAATATACGAGGTAAATAATGTTCATTAGGTATCTCCAGATTGTAATATATAGCATGAATGTAGACAGTTAGCCAAAAATGTATGTTTTATAGGGTGGTTGCACCTATAACCAGCCATCCCCGAGTTATATCAGCCATTTCTGTTTAAATTTACTTAAAAATTAAATTTTCTAAATTAATAATTATGGTATTCTATAATACAAGTTATTTACTTTGCAATTGCTGTCTTAATTCAAAATTATCCATTTTGTAATCTTTTATCGTGGAAGAAAAAGTATCCGGTAATTGGTCTTAGATGGACGGACATAGGTACACCCACCCTAGGATATATTTTATTTTTTTAATTTATTTTTTATTTTTTTTTAGTTCTAATGGTACAGTAAAATATGCAGCTGTTACACAATTTGAGGCTACAGATGCACGGCGATGCTTTCCTTGTTGGGATGAGCCTGCTCTGAAGTCAACATTCGATATTTCCTTGACTGTATCAAATGACTTAATGGCATTATCAAATATGGTATGTTTAAAAATATTATGTTTTCTAATATTTTAAGATTTTTTAAATATTTTATTTCATTACAGCCTATAAAATCTGCTAAACAAAGTAGTTTAAATATGCAAACTGTTGTGTTTGAAACTACACCAATAATGTCAACATATTTAGTAGCAATAGTTATTGGTGAGTTTAACTATATTGAAGATCATAGTAGTGATGGTGTTCTAGTCCGAATTTATACTCCTAAGGGAAAAGAAGAGCAGGGACGCTTCGCATTACATGTTGCTACAAAAGTTCTTCCTTATTATAAATCTTACTTTAATATTCCTTATCCACTACCAAAAATTGACTTGATCGCTATTGCAGATTTAAGTGCAGGAGCCATGGAAAATTGGGGTTTAGTTACATATCGGGAAACTTGCCTTCTTGTTGATCCTCATAATACTTCTGCAGTGGTCAAGCAATGGGTGGCTCTCATTGTTGGTCATGAATTGGCTCACCAATGGTTTGGTAACCTTGTTACAATGGAATGGTGGACACATTTATGGCTGAATGAAGGGTATGCTTCGTTTGTTGAGTTTTTGTGTGTTGATCTACTATTTCCTGAATATGACATATGGACACAATTTGTAACTGATACTTATATCAAAGCATTGGAGTTAGATGCACTAAAAAATAGTCATGCAATTGAAGTTCCAGTTGGTCACCCTTCAGAAATTGATGAAATTTTTGATGATATTTCATATAACAAAGGGGCAAGTGTTATTAGAATGCTTCATTCTTATATAGGAGATGATGATTTTAGGAAAGGTATGAATTTTTACTTAGAAAAGCATTCTTTCTCAAATGCTCAAACAGAGGACTTATGGTATGCTTTAGAAAAAGCCAGTGATAAGCCAGTACATCATGTTATGTCAACATGGACTAAGCAGCAAGGTTTTCCTCTTCTGAAGGTTTCAGAAAAACTTAATAATACAAACAATCGAATACTAAGTTTTTCACAAGAAAGATTTCTAGCTGATGGTTCAGTAGATAATGAAAATAATTTATGGGTTATTCCAATTGCAGTGAGCAGTTCTGAAAATCCAAAAGCAATTATAAAAAATGATATAATAGAAACAAAAACTAAGGATGTTGAATTTGAAGATCTGCCAAAATCTTGTTGGCTCAAAGTTAACCCTGGTACTATTGGTGTTTATAGAACACTTTACAGCAACGAATTACTTGAAAGATTCATGCCTGCTATCCAAGATCAATCGTTACCACCTTTAGACAGACTGGGCCTCTTAGATGATCTTTTTGCATTATCTCAAGCTGGGCACATATCAACAGGTCAAGTTTTAAAAGTGGTAGATTCGTTCAAACTTGAAACAAATTATACAGTGTGGTCTAGCATTGTTAATTGTTTAAGTAAAATTGGAATCCTGGTATCACATTTGGGAATTCATTCTAAATATAAAGAATTTGGAAGGTCACTTTTGAGAAACATATATTCCTCTTTAGGCTGGGATCAAAAAGCTAATGAAAGTCATTTAGACACATTGCTCAGGTAAAAGTAGTTTGAAATATATAAATATTTGTCACTTTAATCAGAATTTTTTCATTAGTAATAAAGCATATTGTTATTTATAATTGCAGGTCTTTAGTATTAGATCGTATGATTTCTTTTGAAGATGAAATAACAATAAAAGAAGCTCAGAAACGTTTTGATGATCATGTTTCAGGAAAGAAAATTTTACCTGCTGATCTTCGAAGTCCAGTATACAGAGCAGTATTTTCAGCTGGTGATATTAATACATTTGAAACTTTACTTAAATTGTACCGTGATACAGATTTACATGAAGAGAAACAGAGGATTCTTGGTTCATTGGGTGCAACCAAAGATAAATTTATATTAAGTCGAATTCTCGAATTTTCTTTAAGTGAAGAAGTAAAACCTCAAGATACAGTATATGTGATTATGTCAGTTACCATGACTTATAAGGGTAGAGTTCTTGCATGGCAGTTTTTTAAGAACAATTATGATAAATTAGTTGACCGTTATAAGAGCGGATTTTTGCTAACGAGATTAGTAAAATGCACAACAGAACATTTTGTTACAGAAGAATATGCTCAGAACATCGAAGAATTTTTTAACAAGCATCCTACTCCAGGTGCAGAAAGGAATGTACAACAAAGTATTGAAACTGTAAGGCTCAATGCTTCATGGCTTAACAGAGATTATAAGGCAATTGAAGAATTTTTAAAAAATGTTTAGGTAACTGTATTAACATTAATAAAAAAATATTTTGTCATTGACTATTTAAATTGTGGTATCTGTTTTTATAAAAAAACCAAGTGTTGTGATTAACTGAAAAAAATAAGACTAAAGATAAATGAATTTTTTTAATTCTGTAGCCTAACTAAGGCTTAAGAATTATAAAAAAGATAGTTGCATAGAAAATAAAAACGTTTGTACACATTTAACTGTAATTTTTTACAATACATTTACAAATTATTTTTTGACAATGTTAAAAAATATTAATTACATTAATGCTTTGTAATTTTTTTAATAAATTTATTATAATTTTTAAATTTACTAGTCAAGTGAAATAAATTTGACGAATTAAATTAAACGAATTGAATAAAATGAGATTTTTCTCCACACGGCGCGTAAAGTGCGTACTGTACGCCCTGCGGGCGAAAGACAGCCTACGCATTTTACGCTCCTTTTGTCGCCTTCAGCTCGGGTGACAATTATATGCGATCTGGGACATTCTTTACTTTTACTCCCAAGGTGCATAATGTATTATTGATGAGATGAATGACAGTGAGAATTGTTTATGGGGTTATATTAAAATCGTAAAGTCTGCATATGAAAATAATATTGAAGATTGTTATTGTTTAGGTTTTCATAAACAAATTAGTAGTTTTAAGTGCAAGTTGCCAACGAAATACCTGAACTAATTTTTTTTTTATAATTTGTGTCTTATTAACATGGGGAAATATGGGAGCCATGCTGTTGGCATGGAAAAGTATTGAAATTGAAGCACTTAAACACTGCAGAATTATGGCAAAAACGAGATATCGAAAAAGTAAATTTCATATTTTCTAAAGGTATTGAAAAGTATACCTATAGGCGAATAAAATAAAAAGATATTTTAGATCAAAGTTGGAAAAGTCATGGTTTGAAATTAGATTGACGGTATTTACTTTTCAAAACAAACTTTTTAACCTTTTTATTTAAAAAAACCAAAAGTATTAGCTATCAAATATATATAAAAAATGAACAATTATTATTAGTTAATTTATAATTTCAAAATATTTCTTAAATATTGAAGAATGAAAATAATAATTTTATTTACACTCAATTGACTTCAGACTTTTAATAGAAACACCTTGAATGTTGGATGTGAATGGTCCAGCTGTCAAGGTGCTTTTTAAATGACAAAACCAGTTGTTAGTTCTTGCTGATTTTCGGGTATTTCTTTATGCCTCTTTTCAAGGCTATATATTACATTTTAAACAGCTTGTTTTAAGCAGTGTTTATACTGCCAGTCACAGAGAATTAAATGAAATAAATTATTTTGAACTGCTTACATACTCTGTTGGAAATAATTTGATGTGCGAAATCATACCAGACTATGGCAAACTATATTACCTAAGCGCGTGCCCAACTGTGCTAAACTATGCTACACCGAGTTGGATATATGCCAATTCGAACATTTGGCAATAATTTAGCACGGGTCGGCACAGTTTGCCATAGTGTGGCCCAGTGTGGCACCGTTTGGCACAATAAAGTACGATACCAAAATTTTAAATTTCGCGCGCCCTAACCTAGAAAACGTTTCGGCTTTCTGACTTAGACGCATGCGCACAACATGAGCCAATCACATAACGTTTATTTTGGCTTCACAACATCCGGTCATGACTTTTTTATATAGGGAAAACGGCATGGATCGGCACAGTCTGGCATAGATTGGCACAGTCTGGCATCGGTACACTCTGGTATAAATCGTTGCTTCCGAATAAATAGGAGCTAACTCAAAAGCCAGTTGAAAAAGGAGCTAACTCAAAAGCCGGTAGAATAAGGAGCTAACTCAAAAGCCGATTAGAAAAGGTGCTAACTAGGGAGCAAATTTTTTTCATGGAAATTTAACAGTATTTGCTATTTCTCGTTTGAAAAAGGAAAATTGGGCAACTACACAAACGCACAGCATCGAGCATCTGTTAACATGTTATACGCACGAAATCACATATGTCAAACTAGCATGCTTTTTTAATTTTATTCATTCATGAAGAGTAAAAATTATTTATTTTTAAATTATGTATATAAAAAGAATAAAATAATTAATTATAATATTAACCTTTTGAAATTACTAAATAACCTTTACTTCAAATCATATAGTTCCTTAATTAAATTTTGCATGTATATATCGACGCCCCGTAAGAAGAAAAGCACAACACAGCAATATGGATTTTTATTTTGAGTTTTAAAATTTGTTTTGCCCAATTTTTCAAACGAACAATAGAATACAGTCAGTGTTACCAACTTAAATTTCGATAAAAAAAATTTACTCCCGAGCTAGCACCTTTTCCAATCGGCTTTTGAGTTAGCACCTTTTCCAATCGGCTTTTGAGTTAGCTCCTTTTTCAAAAGGCTTTTGAATTAACTCCTTTTCCAAACGGCTTTTGAGTTAGCTCCTTATCCCACTGGCTTTTGAGTTAGCTCCTTTTTCAACTGGCTTTTGAGTTAGCTTCTTTTTATTCGGAGGCAACAAAATCAGCACAGTCTGGCATGGATCGGAACAATTTAACATAGTATAGTATTGCATGTTTTGGCATAGTATGACACAGTTTAAAAATACAGAAAAGTCCAGAAATATACAGAAATCCAATATTAAAATTTTCATTTAATTAAAATTTAATTCTGTTTAATAATTAATTTAATTAAAATAGACGGGGTACTGATTGTAATGGACGGATTTTCGTCCATTTACAAAAATAATTATTTTACATTCGCGGTAACAAATTTATAACAAAACGCGTGTAGACCTTGAGCGGCAAGG
>JAPYZO010005579.1:0-10104 GCA_030522905.1 Torymus flavipes | reverse complement strand
TTTTCGTGAAAAATTTATTTTTTAAATTTTAATTTAATAAACGGAATCAATAAATTATTTTGAGGAAGCTACGTGCCAATGAATTGGCAGCGGTTTTTTTCAAACGTGATTGAGGATTTCGTAACTTTGGGGAAAAGTTTTGTTTTCAAACTGTTTTAAAGTTATAATAAGTCTATTATTATTGATTAGTTCCAAATTTTGTGATTTCTGTTGGGATTGTTTTTTTCGTAATTGCAGAAGTTTGTGATAGAAGATTTCTTATTTCGAAAATAATTCAAGTAGTGTTGATTATTCCCGAAGTTTTATTTTTTTGATTGGGTTTGTTTCTTTCTCAAATGCTGAAGCTTGTGAGAGTAGAAACATAGAGTGGAATAAATTCAAGTCGGTTAGGTTTAATAGAGTTGTTAGTTGTAAGTGTGATTTTATTTCCATTCAGACGCCTTTCCTTTCCCTCATGGCATAACCTCTGCTCTCTCTGCTTGCTGCACACAACTTCTCATCTTTCCTCCTCTGCTTGAGCTTGTAATTTATAGCTTTCTTTTGTTGAGTGCATTTAGTTAGTCACAATTGTAATTTATATCGCGTAATTTAGCTTGAGCTGAGCAGCAGTGTTGTCGCAGAGCTATAAGAGCAGAGGCTAACTGAGATTTTCTGTTTCGTTATTTCGATCGGTAGAAATGGAAGCGTCGCCTGGTAGTTTGGTAACCATCGGTTTGGATGGCGACGATTTAATGTGCGCTGATCCAGAGACTTCCTCGGACAGAGCGCTCTTCGTGACACTATTAATCGCATGGCAGATGGCACGGTGATTTTGTTGGCACATTAGCGAGGAATTAATGTGGATGTGGACGCAATGACAGTGCGCGATCGTCTGCAGCGTTATGACATGCGACGTCAGTTCGGATCAGAAGCTGCACTGTGGCAACCGGAGCGTGACGAACAGCAGGTATCTTCGCACGAGTCTACTAGGAACTCTTCGATGGCAGACAGCAACGCGTCGATCGGACCAAGCGCACAAGGAATTCATTCTCCGCTGCCAACGGGCCAATCGATGGGACGGTTTCGTGACCCTATGTCAATGGAAAAGCCCTCAAGGAACTATATTTCGCAGATTCAATTCGAGATTGGAGCGCCGGGAGGTTCCAGTGGTGTAAATAGTGTCGGAGTTTAGCTGGAGCTGAACGCCTACAAGTGCCGACAGATCGAATAGAGACAGATCGAACTCACATCTCGAACTCGTATATTCCGAATCCGAGGTCAGAGCCTGCGCCTGTGAGCGGACAAGGGAGCACGGGGCGAATATTTCGCACAATGGTATGGTAAATCAGCTAGGCTCGCAGTACAATTCCGTGTCATCGTCGCATAATTTATCCGGGGTTTCGCAGAGTTGCCAGCCAGAACTTCGAAACGAGCCAGTGTATTCGCAAAGTGGTATGCCGCGAATAGAGAGTAATCAAATGCTCTCGCACATGCCCTTGCCGGCGGTAAATTTATCAAATGGTCCTTTCATGTCCTCATCGTTATATCAGCAGGTTCCCGGATATTTTGCGCAGCATTCGTCCGTAATGTATCCAACTTAAGCTTATACAGCTCCGATTCAGCCAAATGTCACTTCGTCAATGTCGTTTCCACCTATAGATCATGGGAACTTAGCATGCCGCCGCCGAGGCCTCAGGTGTATGGACACTCTTATATTCCAGTCGCTCCGGCGAATGTGGCCCCGCCTGGCCAGCCTGCTTCGGATAGAATCGATTTTTCTGTCCTGGGACAGCATCTTGATTATTCTACCTTCAAACGATCAACACTTACGAGGAAGAAACGTACCACTGAGTTATTTGTAAAGTGGCACATTAGCTTCAAAGGAGATCGAAAGAAGGAGCCGGAAAGTTTCTTAGCAAATTTATGTCGCTGTAAAGAAACTTATAAGTTAAATCTCGATGAGATTATCAAAGCGTTACCGTCCGTATTAGATGACGATGCATGGCAATGGTTTCGCAGATAATATCAATCCTGGAAATCATATGAAGACCTTGTTGAAGCCTTTCGCTTGCAATATAGCTTTGAAGATGTGCAAGAAAAACTTCGTAAAGAATTAGAAGATCACACTCAAAGACCAGGTGAGTCGATCTCGACGTATTTGTGTAAAGTAAGAGATCTGCTCGACCAGCTGAAGCCGCCGCTCACCCTTCATGAACAGCTGGACCGTGTGTATCAAAAGCTGCACCCATTCTATCGAATGCGGTTCGATAGTAAGGATTTCGAAAGTTGTCCCAGAGTTGTTTTCCCAGAGTTGCAGAAGCTGGGCCAGAAAGAGGAGCTTCGTAGAGCTCAAGACCGAACTTATAAGCCACAGCCCTCACTCGCAGAATCTTCTTTCCCTTCTTCGGCGTATGTTCCAGCAAAAACTCCTCGTCCAGGGAAAGTGTCCATGATTGAACCCCCAAGTGTCATTGAGACGCCGTTACTCGGTGTGCCGACGATGGGAATAGCGCCGGTTTCTTCACCGCCACATGTTACAGCTCCAAAGAAAAACGAACGAGCAGAAAGTCGGCGCCTAAGAAACCCTTCAACAAAACACATAACCGCAGAAGCCCGAGCCGCGGACATAGCTCAAGCAATGCGACAGCTGAGCCGCCATCGTCTGAGCCTGTCGAAATACAAGTAGTGCCTCCGAAGCAGAAGCAAGAAGATATGCAACGGCGCAAGGAGCTCAAGCCATGTTTTCGATGTGGACAAGTACGACACTGGAGTAGAGAGTGCATCAATGCAATAGTGTGCAGGCAATGTGGTACGCAAAATGCCACTGTAAAGACCTGCACAAAGTGCAATACTAAGGCGGGAAACGAATAGGCGGGGAGAAACGTGGAGACGACTCTCGTCCGTATACAAACTGAACGACTCCATCTCTGAAAGCAGAAATTAGTGGAAGCTGCGGTCAGTCTAAAGCTACAGCTAAACTCTCTGTAGACATTCCGGTAGTTACACAGTGCCAAGTGTTAGCGCCGGAATAATTAAACGTAAGCAGTCCTATCGGAAAAACTGAGCCGCGATTATTTTTGAACATCGAATTAAATAGTAAGAAGCTGTTAGCATTGCTGGAAAACGGAGCGGGATGTTCGTACCTCGAAAAGGGCCTCAGCGCCAACTTTTCTGATAAGCTGGAACCTTGTCCTCAACCGCACACATCGCTGATGGTAGTGCAGTGCCTCTGCAAGTGCTGCTAAAAGTCGAGATTACTCTCGATGACATGAAGCATTCTATGCCTTTCCGAGTACCGGATGACCTTCAGTATGAATGCATCCTCGGAATTAACTTCAAACGTCGATTCAAGTTAAAAATTGACTACGAAAACGATACCTGGTGGATGCCGAAAGGAATTATCCGTCAATTTTATCCGTACGGGCATGATCTGACTAGTTTCCCAGCTTTAGCTAGTGTTGGTGGACTGAGCAGAGCGACGGGGGATCAGCAAATAAAAATTAAAGAGATAAAGAAGAGACTTATCCCTCCTACCCCTGCGACATTAGGATTGGCCAATGTCGTCCTGCACTTTGTCGATATTCAGGGACACGAGCCGATTCGAGATTCGCCCAGGAAATATGCGCAGAAGATGCTGAAGGCAGTATGGGATGAAGTAGACAGGATGCTAGCTGAAGATATAATCGGGCCTTCAAACGGACCGTGGAGAAGCTGCCCGGTTTTAGCACCGAAGTCGTCAGACACGTTTCGATTTCGTATCGATTATGAGAGAATGAATAAACTAAGTAAAGCTTTAGCTTACCCACTCAGGAATATGGATGATATCCTCAAAAAGCTCCGAACAGCTAAGCATACTTCGAAATTAGATTTGAATCAGGCATATCACGAAATTCCTCTAGATCCAAAATGCAGAGAAGCTACAGCGTTCTCCGGGTCAGGGCTAGGACTGTTTCAGTTCCAGCTGTACTTCAAGCCATCATGGACGAGCTGAATAAATCGGAGTGGGAGCCGTACATTTGTCCGTACTTAGAGGACGTAATCATCGTTGCGCCAACCTTCGAGGAGCACATAAAGTAGATAGATAGAGTTCTCGAAGTGCTAAAGAAGGTAAATTTTCAGATCAATTTGAAGAAGTCCAAATTCTGCTGTGCAGAAGTAAAGTATATAGGATACGTTGTTAATGAAGATGGTCTGAAGGCAGATGAAGACAAAGTGCGACCGATACTGGAGTAACCAGCACCCTTAAATCTTATGCAATTACGCCGATTTTTAAGTATGATCCAATGGTACTCCAGATTTATAGCCTTTTTAGCTAAATATAAAGCTCCGCTTACTAAGTTAATGCGAAAAGACGTGCGATGGCATTGAATAAAAGAGCAGCAGGAGACTTTCGAAAAGCTAAAGCTTGCACTCACTCAGGCTCCGGTTTTAGCTAGGCCTGACTTATCGCTCCCGTTCACACTACAAATAGATGCAAGCGACTACACCATCGCTGAAGTGCTTACACAAGTGTTTAATGGGGAGGAAGACCCCGTTTATTTCGTGAGTGGAACTGTTTCTCGGGCAAAAAGGAATTATACAGTCACGGAGACGGAGTGAAGCCGAAAAGCCGTTTTTCTGTGAAAAAACTTGAGAATAAAAAAAAATTGTTTCCGTCACATCAAAAAGACTTTCTTTTTATGTTTTTTGGCTTGTCAATCCAAAATTTGTTATGGAACAAGAGGCCTGAGCGCCGAGTTTCGGAGATAACCTCAAAAAACTGTCGAATAGCCGTGTTTCTCTGGAAAAACTTGAGAAGAAAAAAAAACACTGTTTGCATCAAACCAAAAACACTTTATTTTTATATATTTTCGCTTGCTGAAGCCAAATTTAGTATAGAAAAAGAGGTTTAACGGCCGAGTTTGGGACATAATCTCAAAAATCTGTCCAAAAGGCCGTGTTAATGTGGAAAACTTGAGAAAAAAAAAAAACATCGTTTGCATGACATCAAAAACCATTTATTTATATATATTTTACCTTGGAGAATCCAAATTTGTTATGGAAAAAAGGTGTAACGGCCGAGTTTCGGAGATAACCTGAAAAAACTGTCGAAAAGCCGTGTTTCTGTGGAAAAACTTGAGAAGAAAAAAAAACATCCTTTGCATCACATCAAAAACCATTTATTTATATATATTTTACCTTGCAGAATCCAAATTTGTTATGGGAAAAGAGGACTGAGCGCCGAGTTTCGGAGATAACCTCAAAAAACTGTCGAATAACCGTGTTTCTGTGGAAAAACTTGAAAAGAAAAAAAAACACTGTTTGCATCAAAACAAAAACAATTTATTTTTATATATTTTGTATTGCTGAATCTAAATTGGTTATAAAAAAGGGGTCTGACAGCCGAGTTTCGGAGATAACCTCAAAAAACTGTCGAGTAGACGTGTTTCTGTGAAAAAACTTGAAAAGAAAAAAAAGACACTATTTGCATCAAACCAATAACACTTTATTTTTATATATTTTGGCTTGCTGAATATAAATTTGTTATGGAAAAAGAGGTTTAACGGTCGAGGTTCGGAGATAACCTCAAAAAACTGTCGAAAAGCCGTGTTTCTGTTCAAAAACTTGAGAAGAACAAGAAACATTGTTTCCATCACAACAAAAACTATCTATTTTTATGTCTGTTGGCTTGCTGAATCCAAATTTGTTATTGAAAAAGAGGTCTGACAGCCCAGTTTTGAAGATAACCTCAAAAAACTGTCGAGTAGCCGTGTTTCTGTGGAAAACCTTGAGAAGAACAAAAAACATTGTTTGCATCATATCAAAAACTATCGATTTTTATGTATGTTGGCTTGCTGAATCCAAATTTGTTATCGAAAAAGAGGTTTCACAGCCGAAATTGGGAGATAACCTCAAAAAACTGTCGAATAGCCGTGTTTCTGTGGAAAACTTGAGAAAAAAAAACACCGTTTGCATCACATCAAAAACCATTTACTTATATATATTTTACCTTGGGGAATCCAAATTTGTTATGGAAAAAAGGTGTACGGGCGAGTTTCGGAGATAACCTCAAAAAACTGTCGAAAAGCCGTGTTTTTGTGGAAAAACATGAGAAGAAAAAAAAACATCGTTTGCATCACATCAAAAACCATTTATTTATATATATTTTACCTTGCAGAATCCAAATTTGTTATGGGAAAAGAGGTCTGTGCTCCGAGTTTCGGAAATAACCTCAAAAAACTGTCGAATAGCCGTCTTTCTGTGGAAAAACTTGAAAAGAAAAAAAAACATCCTTTGCATCACATCAAAAACCATTTATTTTTATATATTTTGTATTGCTGAATCCAAATTGGTTATAAAAAATGGGTTTGACAGCCGAGTTTCGAAGATAACCTCAAAAAACTGTCGAAAAGCCGTGTTTCTGTGGAAAAACTTGAGAAGAACAAAAAAAATAGTTTCCATCACATCAAAAACTATCTATTTTTATGTATGTTGGCTTGCTGAATACAAATTTGTTATCGAAAAAGAGGTTTGACAGCCGAAATTGGGAGATAACCACAAAAACCTGTCGAATAGCCGAGTTTCTGTGGAAAAACTTGAGAAGAAACCAAAACACTGTTTGCGTCAAACCAATAACACTTTATTTTTATATATTTTGTCTTGCTGAATCCATATTTGTTATGGAAAAAGAGGTCTGACAGCCGAGTTACGGAAATAACCTCAAAAAACTGTCGAGTATCCGTTTTTCTGTGGAAAAACTTGAAAAGAAAAAAAAACACTGTTTGCATCAAACCAAAAACACTTTATTTTTATATATTTTCGCTTGCTGAATCCAAATTTAGTATAGAAAAAGAGGTTTAACGGCCGAGTTTGGGAGAAAACCTCAAAACACTGTCCAAAAGGCCGTATTAATGTGGAAAAGTTGGGAAGAAAAAAAAACATCCTTTGCATCACATTAAAAACCATTTATTTATATATATTTTACCTTGGAGAATTCAAATTTGTTATGGAAAAAGAGGTTTAACGGCCGAGTTTCGGAGATAACCTAAAAAACTGTCGAAAAGCCGTGTTTCTGTGGAAAAACTTGCGAACAACAAAAAACATTGTTTCCATCACATCAAAAACTATCTATTTTTATGTATGCTGGCTTGCTGAATCCAAATTTGTTATGGAAAAAGATGTGTAACGGCCGAGTTTCGGAGATAACCTCATAAAACTGTCGAAAAGCCGTGTTTCTGTGGAAAAACTTGAAAAGAAAAAAAAACATCCTTTGCATCACATCAAAAACCATTTATTTTTATATATTTTGTATTCCTGAATCCAAATTGGTTATAAAAAATGGGTTTGACAGCCGAGTTTCGGAGATAACCTCAAAAAACTGACGAGTAGCGGTGTTTCTTTGGAAAAATTTGAGAAGAACAAAAAAAATAGTTTCCATCACATCAAAAACTATCTATTTTTATGTATGTTGGCTTGCTGAATCCGAATTTGTTATTAAAAAAGAGGTTTGGCAGCCGAGTTTCGGAGAGAACCTCAAAAACCTGCTGAAAAGCCGTGTTTCTCAGCGAAAACTTGAGAAGAACAAAAAACATTGTTTCCATCACAACAAAAACTATCTATTTTTATGTCTGTTGGCTTGCTGAATCCAACTTTGTTATTGAAAAAGAGGTCTGACAGCCCAGTTTCGAAAATAACCTCAAAAAACTGTCAAGTAGCCGTGTTTCTGTGGTAAACCTTGAAAAGAACAAAAAACATTGTTTGCATCATATCAAAAACTATCGATTTTTATGTATGTTGGCTTGCTGAATCCAAATTTGTTATCGAAAAAGAGGTTTGACAGCCGAGTTTGGGAGATAAACTCAAAAAACTGTCGAGTATCCGTTTTTCTGTGGAAAAACTTGAAAAGAAAAAAAAACACTGTTTGCATCAAACCAAAAATACTTTATTTTTATATATTTTGTCTTGCTGAATCCAAATTTTGTATAGAAAAAGAGGTTTAACGGCCGAGTTTGGGAGATAACCTCAAAAAACTGTCAAATAGCCGTGTTTCTGTGAAAAAACTTGAGAAGAAACCAAAACACTGTTTGCGTCAAACCAATAAAACTTTATTTTTATATATTTTGGATTGCTGAATCCAAATTTTTTATCGAAAAAGAGGTCTGACAGCCAAGTTTCGGAGATAACCTCAAAAAACTGTCGAGTAGCCGTGTTTATGTAAAAAAACTTGAAAAGAAAAAAAAAACACTGTTTGCATCAAACCAAAAACACTTCATGTTTATATATTTTGGCTTGCTGAATACAAATTTTTTATGGAAAAAGAGGTCTAACAGCCGAGTTTCGGAGATAAGCTCTAAAAACTGTCGAAAAGCCGTGTTTCTGTGGAAAAACTTGAGAAGAAACCAAAACACTGTTTCCGTCAAACAAATAACACTTTTTTTTATATATTTTGTCGTGCTGAATCCAAATTTGTTATGGAAAAAGATGTTTGATAGCCGACTTTAAGAGATAACCTCAAAAAATTGTCCAAAAGGCCGTGTTAATGTGGAAAAACTTGAGAAGAAAAATAAAAGTCGTTTGCATCACATCAAAAACCATTTATTTTTATGTATTTTGGCTAGGTAAATACAAATTTGTTACCGAAAAAGAGGTCTGACAGCCAAGTTTCGGAGATAACCTCAAAAAACCGTCAAGTAGCCGTGTTTATGTAAAAAAACTTGAAAAGAAAAAAAAAACACTGTTTGCATCAAACCAAAAACACTTCATGTTTATATATTTTGGCCTGCTGAATACAAATTTTTTATGGAAAAAGAGGTTTGACAGCCGAGTTTGGGAGATAACCTCAAAAATCTATCGAAAGCCCGTGTTTCTGTGGAAAAACTTGAGAAGAACAAAAAACATTGATTCCATCACATCAAAAGTACCTTATTTTTATGTATTTTGGCTTGCTGAATCCAAATCTGTTATTGACAAAGAAGTTTTACAGCCGAGTTTGGGAGTTAACCTAAAAAGACGGTCGAATAGCCATGTTTCTGTGGAAAAACTTGAGAAGAACAAAAAACATTGTTTGCACCACATCAAAAACCATTTATTTTTATGTATTTTGGCTTGCTAAATACAAATTTGTTATGGAAAAAGAGGTCTGACCGCCGAGGTGTGGAGATATCCTTAAAAAATGGTCGAATAGCCGTGTTTCTGTGGAAAAACTTGAAAAGAAAAAAAAAGCACTGTTTGCATCAAACCAAAAACACTTCATGTTTATATATTTTGGCTTGCTGAATCCAAATCTGTTATTGACAAAGAGGTTTTACAGCCGAGTTTGGGAGATAACCTAAAAAGACGGTCGAATAGCCATGTTTCTGTGGAAAAACTTGAGAAGAAAAAAAAACACTGTTTGCATCAAACCAAAAACACTTCATGTTTATATATTTTGGCTTGCTGAATACAAATTTTTTATGGAAAAAGAGGTCTAACGGCCGAGTTTCGGAGATAAGCTCTAAAAACTGTCGAATAGCCGCGTTTCTGTTCAAAAGCTTGAGAAGAACAAAAAACATTGTTTCCATTACAACAAAAACTATCTATTTTTATGTATGTCGGCTCGCTGAATCAAAATTTGTTATCGAAAAAGATGTTTGACAGCCGAGTTTGGGAGATAACCTCAAAAAACGGTCGAATAGCCGTATTTCTGTGGAAAACCTTGAGAAGAACAAAAAACATTGTTTCCATCACAACAAAAACTATCTATTTTTATGTCTGTTGGCTTGCCGAATCCAAATTTGTTATGAAAAAAGAGATTTAACCGCCGAGTTTCGGAGATAACCAGCAAAATCTATCGAAAGGCCGTGTTTCTGTTCAAAAACTTTAGAAGAAAAAAAAGACACTGTTTGCATCAAAGCAAAAACACTTTCTTTTTATATATTTTGGCTTGCTGAATCCAAATTTGTTATGGAAAAAGAGGTCTTACAGCCGAGGTTCGGAGATAACCTCAAAAAACTGTCGAATAGCCGCGTTTCTGTTCAAAAGCTTGAGAAGAACAAAAAACATTGTGTCCATCACAACAAAAACTATCTATTTTTCTGTATGTTGGCTCGCTGAATCCAAATTTGTTATTGAAAAAGAGGTTTGACAGCCGAGTTTCGGAGAGAACCT
>JAPYZO010005578.1:0-10631 GCA_030522905.1 Torymus flavipes | reverse complement strand
TAGGTACGGTGAAACTCAAAATTGCAGATTTGTATTCCAATGTGAAAACCGGAGCTGAAATATTGTTTTTCGAATGAAAAATAAACGTATAAATTGAGCACGATTCTTCGTCGATGGTATAGTAAACGAAGACCAAAATTGCATTGAAAGTACTTTTTAATTTACATTTAATACGTTGATATCTATACAGCTTTACAATTTATTTCCAATTTCATTTTCCGAAAAATAAAATAAAAAGGCATAGAAAAAAGAAATTCACAATTTATATTAAAAATCTGTTATTCTCAATAAAACTAATACCTCAATATCTCCTCTACCTGTTCTCTGATTATTCAACCACTCCCTCTCTTCCACTCTAAAGTAACTAAAACCTCCCAAGAAACCCACCCACGATCCTTTCTCCCTATACACTCGCCGTCGAAAAACTCGAGCTCACTCCGTCATGCGAGCTCTTCACTCTTCTATATTCTCAACCTACACTCAAAAACCCAAAAACACCAACACCACCACCACTCTACTTTTCTCCGAACCAACACATACATCGCGCTCAGTGCACTCTTCGCCACCACGAAACCTGCACGTATATGTATATATAGCAACGCAAGGAGAAAGGAGCTTGGCTTGAAAGGGGCGTCAAATCCCAAAAGCCAACCGCGCGTACAGCTGTGGAGGAAGCTGCCACCGCACTGCTGCCGGTGCGCGCTCGCATCGATCAATCGCGGGCTTCGTGTGTATCGACTTTTGCATCGATCAATTGATTTCGGCGGCCCGCCGCGCGATGCCCTGCTGCTCCCAATGCGGTGTCCTCGTCGGTCTTCGGGATTTTCCATACCTATGCAGTGCTTTCGCCGCACCCCATAATGACGGGAGTTCGTGGATATGTGCGTAATATAGTCTTTTTTAACTTTTTGTCTTTCTTTTGTATAGTGGACTGTGGTGCGAGTGCTATTTCATAAAGTTTGGGAGACACGGGAGGTTATTTTACTGAAAGTGAGCAAATCCGCGTACATATGTACATAGTTCTTTAACCTCTAGACTGTCGGTATTTGAAGATATCAAAATTCCTCGGGAAAGTCAAGGAAAGATGCACCGATATCGTACCTGCGTCGTATATATAAGTTCCCAATAGGGCTTACGCCCGCCGTCTATGTATAGAATTCCTGACAGTCTGAACGTTGAGAAGCAGATGTAATTTAAAAAGTTTTATTTGATATTTCTTTCATCCCTTCCAGTTGGACTTATATGTTATTCTTGTCTGAGAAATATCGTTATTCTTTTGATAAAATACTTTTGTCATACAGTATACGACTGTTATTTTTAAATCACATTTATAAATAAATAGT
Organism: Torymus flavipes; assembly: GCA_030522905.1. Classification (NCBI taxonomy): domain Eukaryota; kingdom Metazoa; phylum Arthropoda; class Insecta; order Hymenoptera; family Torymidae; genus Torymus; species Torymus flavipes. Next base: position 9,288 of record JAPYZO010005578.1, on the reverse strand, counting down.
ACGTTATTAATACTTTATAAAAATCCACAGTTATTCAAATTAAGCGCACAATTGAATAACCTTTTTCGCATATAATAATAACCGAACCTCGCTCAAACCAAAATTCCATTACAAAATTAATTATCGCGCAATTAACGAAATATCAAATTTTGATTAGCGGCGTTAAAACACGGATCGCCGAATACTTCATCGATTCCCACATAATTCCTCGCTCTGCCTGGATAAATCCAATTGCAGTGTAATGCCGACGGCCCAGTACAACAGTCATTACCGCGCACCTCTCGCGAATCAATAATCGCATTACGCGATTCCTTCCATCGACCTTCTAATTGCGCTTCCTTCGCCCTCCCTCTCTCACCGAGCTGCTCCGCCAAATTTTTCACTGTCTGCTCTCGTCTCTCCGATTCGCGGTATTTAACTTCAATTTCGCGAACCCCCGCACCGAGCGGGAATCCTCATACCGCTTGATTACCCAATTCTATCCAATTAACCTCGCGCGTATAGCTTCTAAGTCGCGCCATCGACGTTCTCTCCCGGCGTGTGCCGCGCGCTAATGGAGTATTTGCAGGCGGCGGTCACTTAGGCGCGGGGCGTCGTTCAATCGCGCGGTCGACTGCGCGCCGCACCTCGTTCTCCCTCGCTGTCTCCTCTCTCTCTCTGTACCGCGGTTATATCGATATACACAGAGAGGGACCGTGTACCTGCCTGTGGTGGACAACTTCTGCGCAAACTAATTGCCGAACTTTCTCTCCCTCTCGCTTTTTGCTTCTATACTATCTCTCGAGTCACCTTCTGAAAATCGTCCTCCCCCATCGGTTCCGCCGCTACGTCCTGCTAGACGTCGTCTCCGATTCCACGACAGTTGTCACGGCCTATTTCCCGCGGGGGGTGTGCGATGCCGCGTTTAACCGCGCGCTCGCAGGGTTAAAAATTTACGCCGACGCGCGAGTAGACAAGCCGTGACCGTTGTTCTCGCTGGATGTAGGAGGAGGAGGAGGAGGAGAGACGCTTTTCCGATGGCGATGCGCGCCGCTTCTTTGCTGTTCGAGGAAGTTTTTTGTCATCCGGGGTGCGCATGCCAGAGGGAGTTTGAAAGTTTTAGCCGAGCGACGCGACGCGTGAGGTAATTTGAATTCACGAGCCTTGACGTTTGGAGTTTTCGCACGGGCTATTGAATTTTTTAGGGGGGGGGGGAACAATCAACCTGTTTAATAATAATATCTTTTTCGTATTCATTTACTAGTGTTGTTGGGGTTTCATATAAAAAAAGCGATTAATCATTATATAATTCTTCCGTCTAACGTCGTAATCGCATATAGCCATCGGTTAATACAATTAGCCGTATAATCAACCGCTAATGGTTATTGATTTTTTCGTTCCTAATAGAAAATCGATTTAATTACATAAATCGCGCAAACATTCGACAGCGTAACTAATATATAATACCTTCAACGGTGAAATATTCATTCACGTTACATTTAATTAGCTTGGTATAGCTTTCAATCAGAACCGATCGAACTATTAATTCATAGAAGTAATTAGTAATACACACGTCATCCGGCCACACACGTTAACAAACTATAATACTTCCTGGTTCAAAAAAAAAAAAAATACCGCACTTGCCCATTGATTAAACCAACCAAATAGGTCAAGTTGATTAAATCCTATTACAGACTTTAGGCAAACGCGCGTGATTTTGACCGGACGAAAAATCAATGGGCGAAATTAAATTTCGAACCCACCCTCTCTCTCAACGTAATTAATATTTTTCGCAAACCCGGAAACGGCGCGTTCCCGCCCAACGCGCGAACATTGGAAAAAATGCCGCGGTAGTAGTGGTAGATAATACTATAGTTGCAGCTCGCGTGATACTGTCCTGTATCTTTAAAGGAAGTCGCGCGTTGCATGAGAGCCAGTCGTTTGATTAGAACGCTTTAATTAAACAGAGAGCGGCGCGCGCACATTCTGCGCGCTCGCATAACCACCGCGCCGCAGCCCTCGTCCGCAACGTTATATGGTTAACGGTAAGTTTCTACGAAAGGAATAGAACATACGTGCGAGCGAGCAAGCGAGTTTTCCCTGAATTTAATTGCGCGAGTAGAGCGGCTGGTATTGAGTAATTGCGCGCTTCGGTATTTACGAGGCGGCGCGGCTGCGTGCGCGACTTAGCCGATGCATTAATTATTTGATTAGGGGGCGTAAAGCCGGCCGGCCGGTCGGTGGCGGCTTCGGGGTTTGCGGAGGGGCGCGAGGATATCAGAAAACCGCGAGGCCGCGCTTTGAAATGTTAATGGCTCTAAAAGGGATGCGCTGTCCCGCGGTCGGAGCGCGGCGCGCAAAAGTCGGGGAGGGCCGGCCGGCACGATAATTCGGCTCGTTTACCCCGCGTAATGCGTCAAAATTCGCTGGATTATCTTAATTGGCTGATTATTTCGTCGCTGGGGTTTAAGTGTCTACGGTTGATGTATGCTTTATCGGAATTGTTTTATAGATCTTGTGATCCTTTTTGGTATGATTTTAATGTTGATGATGTATGAATAATGTTTTTCTTTTTCAAAGATAACATCATGCTGATGCCGTTTTAAATAGAAAAAAAAAATGCTTTTTAATAAAATTGATTATGAACTTGTCTTTGTTGGTATACCGGTTTATAACGTTAATAATGGCTCTTTTTATATACCATTCCTGTTGAAAGATTTCTCTAACAATGGAGATTTTTCTTACACCGTCTTTGTTACAAAAATCATTATAAAAAGATGTCATGTACTTTCGATATTTCGAAAATATAACACAGAAGATGAGCGACTTTGAATATTAAAAAGTTAATTGAGAAATGAAGGCAGCATGATGAATATACTGTGGATATCTCCCGTTTTGCAAAATGTAATTTAATTCTGAAATTTTTATGAAATTCCAGTAAAAAAAGGCGAATACCTCTTTTACCTCTTCAGTTACTTATATTAACATCTTATTTTATAGTCACAAAAGATACGCGAAATTTAGTTTCATTATTATATTCACATTCTCAAATCAAACAGTATTTATACACTACTTTCAATCATACTTTATAATAATTCTTACACCAATTCGCCGTCATCATACATCAATACGACCACATCAATCACTCGCCAAAGTACCGGCGAAAAAAATCACGGCATTCCCGGAATTACAAACACGAGAACAAGAGTATGCCCACACACACACAAACACACACTTCCCTGCTAATGACAAGCCCGGCATATCATTAACAATAGTGTCACGAAAGCCCGGACAAAAGCGAGGCCGAGGAAAGAAATGCGCGTCCCAATGGCACAAAGGGAGCGAGAGAGAGAGAGGCCAACCGCACGCCCGCAGAGCGATGCAGAACAGCGATGGCAGCAGCAGTAGTAGTACTAGTCTTCGTGCCAACGAAAGCCCGTAATTCATTGAAAATTCTTTTTCTCGGAGCAGCGCCATACTACGCACACACACAGTGAGACAGACCAACATGCGTCCAGTCGCAAACACAGAGTGCTCCGCGCTCTCGGAGGGAATTGCAAGTCTCGGGCTACATTATCGCGCGGTATTACCTTCCTTATCTCATCTTCGCAGGGTTGCGCACGCCCCTCTCTCTTGGGTCGCCCCGACATTGATTACAGTCGAAGAGTAATGACTGGCTGGAATGAGCGTAATTGCGGCGCTGCTGCTGCCGCCGCGGTCGTCGGAAATGGAAAGGATCGAAATTGCGAGAGGGAGAACCCGCGGCTGCTCTCTCTCTCTCTCTCCTTTGCGCGTGCGGTGTACGTATATATATCTATCTATATAATATAATGCAGCGCGACGGCGAGGTTCCACGGAACCAGCGTACATAATGCGCCCCGTCACAGCGTGCGGAGACTTCCGGTAGTAATCGCGCGCGATATTCAAGCCCGTCGCCGCCGTCGTCAGGCTCTCTCTCGCGGCTGACCTGTTTTTGAGCCGCGCTACTTACTTCGACGCAGTAGTGTATATAATATAAGTACAACGTTGCACAGAGGCTTCGGCTGACGATCGAGCCTGATGAGAATTTTCGGGATATATATTATGCTCGTGATGCGTATACGCGAATGTACACTTAGCGCCAATTTCCGGCGCGAATTCCGCGTTTAAGTCTTTCCCTTAATAGGCTCGGGGCTTTGCTAGGGTGCGCGCAAGCCGATTATGTGAGAGCAGTGTCGTTATAATTGTTATTATTGAGATCTTGCGATGTAATTTGACATTTGGATTCGCAGAGAAGCGGCTCGTGAGATCGTCAAGCGTATAAACAACCATAAGATGGTTTTGATTTTTGTTAAAAATATACCCGGATTTAAATACATGAATGGTGTAACTTTAATAATTTTGTGCATAAATTAATTGCGTAGTAGCTATTATAAGACATTTCTATGTAACCGTCGTCTCTGTTCACATATAGCGATTCAGTAGGGCTGCACGAGAGCGAGACAATACAATATATCTGTAATTATTGTCTCGCTTTTGTAAATTCTTGAAAAATTCTCTCTTGTCTTGGTCTTGTCAGTCAATATGACAAGTATTATAGTCTTGTCTTGAAATTCTTGATCATATTGAGTTACGTAGATGTGTGACAATAAACGAGTCGATTATTTAAAAAAATCTTAAACCCAAATAGCAGAGGGAGTCGAGGTTCACGTATATGGAGAAAGCACGCTAAAGTAAAATAGTAAGATAGTTGACTATTTAAAAAAGGCTTAAGCCCAAATAGTCGGGGGATATGAGGTCCATGTAGAAGAGGAAGTAGTCAAGCAGACGATTAGAAAATGTTAAGTTACTTTCAAGACAAGACAAGGTTCTTTACATTCTTGTCACCACAAATTTGATATTATATCGAAAACTGTATAGGTAAAAATATGGTATCGATCATATTATTTTTATATATAATTTAAAGATTACATAATTTACTTTCATAATTTATAATGATAATGAAAATATGCATAAATTTTCGAAACTACATACAAGTGTTTCATATAAATTTATTCATATTTTTCCCACATTTCGGTAATTTTCCAAAGTATACAAATTATACAAAAGTTAATGCAATCCCATATTAAATTAAAAATCTCGCTCTATACAACGTACGACCTTTTTCGCAAATCACAGTTCACCCACATATATATATCCCGCAACCTCATGTGCCACAAACCGCCATCACACCTTACATTTACGCGTACCTCCTATTCATATGGTATACATTTTCGTAATAACTATACAACTGTTCCCCGAGTCCGCAGTCGTCATAGCCGAGTTTCTCGTCGCTCGCTTGCGCTCCCCGCGGGTCAGCGTGTCGTTAAGCATATTCATGTATGCGCACGCTCCCATATACTCTCTGTCTATACACGGAAGAAAGGGAAAGAAAATAAAGAAAAGAAAGGCTCGAACACGCTGTGGAGAATTAAAGCCTCCCCCACATATAGGCAAGAAACAGCGCGCTGCGCGAAAGAATAATTATTCAATTACGCGTGGGTGTATTTTTTTCGCCGGCTGCGGAATTCGAATTCTGCTTTGGCGGCTGACGAATGTTTTCCCAACCGGTAATTTTTCTTCAAATCTGTCGCGCGCGCTGAACTGTAGAAAAAGTTTAATTGCCGTTTTAATGGCGAAACTTTATTTCCACCGCCGCCCGCCACCGGGACGCGCGGTGGGCTCCGCTTCCTTTCCCCTCCGCTGCCCCGCCGGCACTGCGATTTTCTAAGTCAATTAACCCCGAAAGACAAATTATATTCATAATTATACGCTCGCTCGGGCGGCCGTTGCGTCGAGTTTAAGGTCGAACTTACTTCTTCTTAATCGTTACCAAGAATAAATAGGACTTGGGAACAAATGTCCTCCTTAGCTTAGATAAACATACTACTCGTCGTCTATCAAACATTCAGGACGGTACAAAGTATATCTATATTAATACCTACACGCGTACAGGTATTTATCGAACGAGGCAACCTGCACTGCAACTTTAAATCTGTTTTCTCTTCGTATAAATAGAATACGGCACGCGGTATGTGTGCAATACACACGTAAAATCGACTCGCGCGAATCGCAGCCAGGAGCCGAATGAATATTTTTGTATAAAAGCCGTAAATAATTCATGCCGCGCGGCGCTCGGCTTCGGGGTCGTCGTCCCGGAGAGGCGCGGACGCCCAGAGGAAAGCCGTCTGTGCGAAGGCGACTTCTTATTTCGCCGCTTCGTGCGGAATTACTGAACCGCGTCGGCAGCTATTCGGTTCGTGCCTCTTGTTACGATTTCTGTCCTTGAATTCTTAGAGCGTCTGCGGATTCTTGTTGACGCTGTCGTGTGATTATATTATGAGGGCTGGGACGATTGTTAAAAGTTACACGTGGTGTTTGATTGATATTTTACAAATTGATATAGAATATTGTTATGGTACACGGTATAGATTTTTATATGTTTTATGTTACCGTTATTGTTCGAATATATTTTATAGCCGCGAAACAATTTTTATAAAACATAAAAAGTGGACTCGGATATCCATTGAATTTTAAGCTAAAGTTACAAAACTATATACGTTATTTATTTTGTGAAAAATGTTTTACTACTATTGATGCTAAAAAAGCACTTTATATTCTATATTTGTAATCAACAAGTGTTCTTTAAATAGGTTATTGATCGTAATACTAATGGTTCAGATTGCAAAAATAGATAATTGCAGAATTATTGTTTTACCGTAATGGATAAATGCATTTGTTCGCGATAACTCAATGTATCCCTAACAATGCTATACAGATCGTACGGATTCCTCATTACATAAGCTTATTCCGATAATCTGGTACCGAAATATCAAATTACCTTATAACATCATTACCACACGACGCTTATACATCCCTTCCAAATCTAGCTTATACACACATCCATCTCATCATCTCATCTCCACACTATTCCATTCACCTTAAAACGAACCTAACCGAGACAATTCCATCGCGACGCTCGATTCTCGATTCACTCTAAAGTAGTACCTGAGACGCACACTACCACGTACCAAAAAAAAGGTTCAAAAAAGAAAAAAGAGACGCGAGAAGTAGTAGGCGGGGGGGTCGTACGGCGGTGGCGGCGGCGGACGAGTGGCCAAATGTAATTTGAAGAAGGAACCAACTTCATTCCTTGCAACGCGCCTGGCTGGCTGGCTGGTTGGCTGGCTCGACCCACTTTCACCCCCCGCGCACGCGGGCAACGACCAGAAAAGGAGGCGGAAAGTTCGCGCGGCCGGTTTACAATTCAGCCCGCATAGAGGCAACCAAGCAGCTCTCGCTCTCTTTCCTCATCCCGCGGCTCGCACTTATTTGACTTTCTCGACTTAGAAGAGAGAGAGAGAGACCGCGATCTGTGAAAATTACAGTCGGACTCGCCTCTCGTAAGGGTAGGTATAGGTATACCTTTGTCAGCATTGCACATCAGCAGTTGCCCATCGATCTCACCTGTCGACAGTTTATACTTTTATATAGGTACGCTTTTCCATCTCCCGCATTGTTTTGCAGCTTTTACCACGTCGATGTGCGATACCTCACTGAGATGACGGCGGCGGTGCACGAGTCGCTGACCGCGGGGGTCTTTGATCTTCTATCTCCCGCGAGACGTGCGCGCGCTCGCTTTGTGCGCTCTTTCTTCCTCTATCTCTGCTGGGGGTGTGTAAGAGAGATCCTTTTTCGCCGCGCGAGCGTTTATGGGCCTTTGAAATATTACACGCAAGCGCGCTCGCGCTCTCTCTCTCTCTCTCTCTCTCTCTCTCTGCGAATGGCACTTTAGAAAATTATTATTATACGATTGGAGCGCCGCCGCGGTGGTACGCCGCGAGGCGGATTATCTCGTTGTGATGGGGAGGACGAGGAAGACGCGCGACGATTCGTTTTTATTGTCTCGAGGGGTGACGCAATTGCGTAAGTGCGTGGGATATATATAAGTCGTTTCGAGAGACGGCGGATGGGAATCGTTGAAAATTTTTATTATCGGTATATCGGTCGGGATGTAGTAATTATGAAAGTGTAAATTATATAAGTATTTTCATATAGTTTTAGGAATGGGGCACGATTGGTTATTTTTCGCTTTTGCTATAAATAAAGTGCAATTCTTCGGCTGTTTGACGAGCTTACATGTGCTACCTTTTACAAAGGCTTTCTAAAAAAAAGTTTTACTTGGAAATCTCAACATCGGAAAGTTCTTTTCGAAATTACTTACAGAAACTTTTTGCGAAAAGGCGCCAGTGAGACGTAAAAGATTTTATTTCCTTCCAAAAATACAACTCAGCTGTCACTGACACCCCGAACTTTCCAGTCGACTCAAAATTTCTATTTGAAGTCAGGCCGAAAATGTAGAAATATTTAGTAACTGTAAGAATCGTATGTTGCAAAATGTACGCAGTTCTATACTTAGGTTTACATATTTTTACACGAAATTTAAGTTGTCAATTGGAAGATTGCATTACTCGACTACAAAAATATATTAATTATTGTAAAATTATTGTTCCTCGTTATTCATGTATGTATAGTTAATTTGTAATGTGTAAAAATACATTAGAGTTAATTATTAATTAATATAACATTAAAATCTATTCGATTTTAATGTATTTGCGCATCGGTATTACAAAATGATTTGAGATAAATTGTAATTTAATTTATTTAACAGCTCAATATTAATACCAACAGCTCAATATTAATACCGTAATTAAATTCGATTTCTTCTCATTTATTCTTCTCTCTAACCGACTTTTACACTCGATATTATATTGAAAGTTGAATTCATAACGATTCATGAACCTCCGTATTAACAGTGTATCCCGATTTCATTGTACAAGACACATTTCAAGATCTGCGTCATCCACTTAAAATTGACAGGCAACTGACAATAGAAAATAAATGTCCCTCAAACAATATGACAAAAACCAAGACAATTCCTCATCTCACTCTATTTCTATACACGGAAATTTTTTACAAACTCCTTAGCGGGTAATTCGGTGCCAAACGCCGCGCTTTTCACCCTGCGTCGAGAGGAGCACGCATCTGTGCGCTACTGTTCCGACCGATTCGAGCGCGACACTGCGAGGCGGGCCCAGAAAACTTATTCCCACTTCTCTCCTACGCTGTCTTTCTCTTCTCCCTCACTCGCGTCCCCCTCGATCTTCGTCGCTTTCCACAACTTGGCGGCGTTCTCCCTCACCCTCGCGGCAGTTGTTTCTTATTTACCCCATTTCCTCTTTTGTTTACTCGAGGGCCTTCGTCGAAGCTCTCTCGCGTGCGGGGGCGTCG
>JAPYZO010005577.1:0-10471 GCA_030522905.1 Torymus flavipes | reverse complement strand
AACGTTATTTCGAAAATATAGAAAAAATTATATAGTTTTCGGAAAATATTGCCGAAGTATTATAAGATTCATCAAGTATATCTTAATTATCCCCAAATTAATATAGTTATGAAATTATTCAAAAAGGTTATTCGTTCATGTAATTACATGACGATATATTTCACAAAGCCATAAAACATCAAAGATTCTTTCATCAGTTGGAAACCATAAATTCCGCGTTTAACGCCCCTTTAAATTTCCATCGTCTTAACAGATTCGAAACAAACAGCCTTCTCAGACCCGACGAAAAGATAAGTATAAAAACATGTGTATATGTGGGGGAATCCCCAAACCGATGCAGTGCTCGATGACTGGATTATTAGAGCACGATGACTGGATTATTAGAGCAACTCGCGTCCGGACGATAATTGAGCATTGTGGCTTTTTCGCGGACGTGACGCACGAGCGTCCAGCGAAAGAGATCGACCAATTAGTTGTTAGTTCTCGAGATCTCGTCGCAGTGGCCTCCTTAGCCCCTTCGTGAACTTTTGTAAAAGGGTTAGTGCATGCCAATGCTACTCGAATTATTTATGTGACGTACATGTATATGTTATGTTGAACAGCTAAAATATTCCGATAAGACTTGTATTAGTGGGTATTAAATTGATGATTTTTTAAAATAAAAAGTTAATTTATAGGTAAATAATCCATTTAATTTAAAATTTACATAATTTTTCTTATCGAATTTTATATCGATGATTTTAATACAACGTTAAAATGAGGTACATTTTATACTTTTTCACAACGAATCAATAACCGATAATGTTATCATGTATGCTGAAGTAAGTCATCCTTTTTCCGCGAGAAAAATATTGTATTTTCAAATTGAATAAAAACATGAGAATCAACAATACATATTATTATTCAGACTTTTCCTAGAAATCACTGCATTTAAAACTATTAATATACTAATTGCAGAAATTCCTCTTCAAATCATTCCAATTTTTCCGAAAAATTAGTTATAACAACGTGCGAATGAAAACAAACATATTTTATCCCGGTCATTTTCTACGAACTTTCTCGCGTGCGCGCGATTTATATATATTACGCACACTCACGCTTATTCGAAGACAGCATTAAATTTCACACGTGCTCGTTTCGTATTATAAACACCGCGCAGCAACAGCCGAAAACTCGCGCCTCCTCAAAGCTTCAGCCACGACAAACATCACGAGAGACATCACAGACGCTGGCCAGATGTGGAGTGCTATATATGCTGCCGAGCGACGAAAACCCGTATGACTCATCGTTCGCTAACGGGGAAGCTCTCATATTATACTCGCAATATTTTTCCGGGCAATTTCGCGTAATAATTATAAACACTGCTAGAGAGCTTCCGCCTAAGTTTGTACACGTACACGAGGTGCCAATGATGGATTATTTTCGTATATATGGGGAATTACGGCCGGCGTTTATTGTCAGAGTGACAGATGGGGACGTGGTGCACTATCGGGAATAAAGCTATAGTGCGAGCGATGAATCAGACACTTGACACAATGCGGATGTTTGTTTGATGTAGCTGGACGGTGTATGTATAGGTAAATGAGGAAAACCCTTCGGGCATATCATTCTGGATTTTCCTCGATTTTCGGGTCAATAGCCCGAAGTGGGTTGATGAGGATTTATTAGTATTAACTAGGACGATCCAGGGAAATATGAAATATTTGATCGCAATTTGATTACAGATATCTTACTAAGATATTGTTTCGGAGTATAAAGTGGTAATATTTTACACGACATCTTACACGATTCGGTAATCTCTTCTGTTATCCATTCTAAAATGATCGATTTTTACTAAAAAAATTTTACACAATGGACAAACAAACATTTACTCTAGTACGTACCTACATATTATGCATTTCATAAAAAATATGCTTTGCAGAGAACTGTTACCTAATGTTATGTGAAACTTTTAAACTTGACATAATAATGATAATTATTAGTATATAACGAGCAGAAATGCTGAAAGTGTTTCAGGTTTACATAACTTTTAAATTTCAAAATTGAGTAAATAAAGCAAATACCGTGTGCAACCAAATTAAGATTAGTATTGGGAAATATGCATTTCCAAAATTTTTATGAAAATTTCATTGCGGCATGTCATTTAGTTAGAATTATTTATCAAGAAAACTTTTATAACGAAATTTTTACACAGATAATTGTGCAATGTCAAACTATAACATAAATCTTTTCTTTAATATTTAATAATATTTATACATTTTTCATATTCATGATGTAAATAGCATACTACTTCGTCAGTATTATTTATTTGTAGAAAACAAACTTTAATACTTTAAAGACATTCGTATCATTAATTAAATGCTATTCTTCAATGCTCTGAGTCAGAATGTTTTGGAGTAGCGGTAAAACTTATTCACGACGTTAGCCACGATCGATTTGGCTACAAATTTATAATGACTTTGTATTGTATGCAAATTAAATGATCTACAGTGGAAGCTTCGAGAAATTTTAGTTATATAATTCAAAGGAGCCCTCGAATCTACATGTATGACTAGTACTCGTGTATTGTTCTTGATAATTTTAGACAATCGAAGTGCTCGGAATAGTCTGAATTAAAAAGGATGCAGCAAAATTTAACAGCGCTCATGTATATGCATATAACAAATTAATAACGCTGTTAAAGTGGTTACCAAGTGCATGAAAATTATTCATAAAACTTTTTACTGGAACTAATCTTACAGTCAGGCCTGTCAAAAAAAAAACTAATAATACTTGCATAAAACAAAATAAATCCTTTTAATACGTGAAGGCATTTTATCTTTACTCGATATTAACGAGAATCACTCTAAAATTTATATTCGTTCTCGGTAAACGTGGGATACAAGCTGACCCAGACTTTTTCCCGAATTTTTGCGAATCGCTGTCACAATATCAGACTTTATGCCACTTAACTTTATCGACCTTTATTGAGCGGTTTCCGAGTAAAACACGCACGTACTTTTACACAGTTTTCCATACCGTTTAGAGTTTATTCTGTCATAAGATTTTTACTCCAAATCCGTCGTAAAGATTTTACGAGGTTTGACAAAAAAGCATTATCCGGTAGATGATATGAGATAAAATTTCGCACTAGAAATAAAACGGTTATATCGACTTTATTGACTATATAAAAAAAGCTTATTTTACACACTACTTCTCTTTATTTAGTTTATTGTAAATAAGAACGGGTTAAAAAATGATCACAAAATATTCTTTCGATTCTAAAATGATTTAATTAATAAAAATAATCCATCAACTATAAACATGAAACACATCATGAAAATTCAAAGAACAAAGATAATTGTACCTGTTTCAACCCAAAAAGAAATACACAATTCCCACAACCCTATTTCGGTACAACTTTAATGCCATATACCCATCGCGGAGCAAGTTCTAAAATTACTCTCGTCTCCTCGAAATGCGCGAAACAAAAACAGCTAGGCCGCCGCCCAAGACAAAGAAGCCGAGTGAAGGAAAAAAATGTCGCGCGTACTTAATGCCTCGCGAGGAAAAAGAAGCGAAGCAACAGAGAGACGTCGAACCGGTCCACTATATACTGCGCGTAAAAAAACGGGGACGCAGAAGCGCCGGGCGCGTGGATGAGTCACGCGCTCGTTCGCGAGAAAGCAACAGGAGAGAGAAACAATTCCACGGCAGCAAGTATAAGTAAGTATATTACATTGTGTTTGTTTGGGAATTGGCTAGCGGCTGTCGCGCGTGACTCTTTGCTGAAGCAAAAGGTGTTGGTAATAAGTATATGGGATGGCGAGTGTGGACTTAGGGTGTTAGCGAGGCGTGATTGTCGCTGGAAGATTTCGAGCAATTTTTCGGATCATATGATTCGTAAGGTTGAAAGGAGCGTGTTCGGATATGTTTGTGGATATTTTTAGTGAGCAGGTGATTCACGTTTAGAAATCTTTAATTCTATAGTATCATTAGCACGCTTGACATTCAAAATATTAGTCCTGTCTCAAGGCAGACGGCTTTGCTGATGGACGTTTTAAATGCCTGTATTTCCATAAGTAAATGCAGAGCTTTAGCAGCAACATTGGATTGTTTTAATTTTCATTGTTTTATACTATATATTATAGTACATCATAGAATAATTAAATACTGGAAAACTATAGATAATTTTAATCTTAAAAGTATAGTTAACTTATGAGTGTCAATGATATTAAAATACTTTAGTGATATTGTCTGGTTAAAATTATAACTCCTATCGTAAAATGAAAATCAACAATTACGAAATCAAAGTTTTCGCATAAATAGTGATGCTATTTGATGAAAAACTGAACTGAGAATAAGTACTGGAACGGAAAACATTTCACGATAAATATTATTAGTTTATCGCTTTACGATATAAACTTTTACGACTACTATTAACTTTTATCACATAAACTGCGCGTAAGTTACTTTTATTCCTGATAAATTACGGTTATAAAATAACTTATCATTGTAAAAGGGTAAATTACTGAAAATTGTAAGAACAGACTTGAAATTTATAAATACATTAATTTCTATTACTTGAAATTATACCTAAAGGTATCAAAGACATTGAATTTTCGTTAAATATCAGAACATTAATAGCTTTGAGCTACATCCATATACTAATGCATATTTATAAAACTCACGATCGAAGGAGAAAGTATACCTTTGATATTTTCTTTTTTTCGTTTATTCTCTTGTCCACCTACAATTAATTTTCATTAAAAATTTACATCCAAACTAAACCTCTGCACAGAAAACCTACATTGCTCTACTCCACTCCATCCTCATTAATCCACATTTTCAAACCTACATCGCCCAGGCGAACCCGACCACCGAAACCAGCCCCACAACAAACTTTTTCAGCTCTTCAAATGGCTGGCAATCTCGTTTCCCCCGCAACAATCTCCCAGAACCAGCCTACTTATATAAGTATACACCCGTACAACGCGCGAAATATCCAGAGGGACAGAGCCCGCTTGCGAATTTATATAGCCCGTACGAAATTATCGCGCACTTTCCCGGCTCGCGCGCCAATGACTCATCTTGGCCCCGTATGTGCTGCAGCATTATATGAACGAGCGCCGACCGGCAACTCTGACTCACACTCACGTAGGTGGACCCTAATAGAGAGAGAGGGAGAGAGACTAGTTTGCATTTCAAAAGGATACGCGCTCCACGGAGGAGGATATGCGGGGAGATGGAAATGGTATACAGGGAGCGAGGTAGCCGGTTTCGGGGGATGCTCGAGGGGGCTGTCTGGTATTGAAAGCAGGTCGGTCATCGGGCGAGCAATGGAATTAGATTGTAAGAGAGTTCGGGACGATTTTAGGACGATTAAACGACGCCAAGCTTATAAATTTGCTCGAACTTTAAAGGATCTATTTTCGGTGAACTTTTTTCCCTTTAGAATCTTCATTCAACAATATTATTTTTAGAATATAAGATCATTTAGATTATTCTTATTGCGCTTTCAAGTAAAATCCAAGGTTTGGAGTTGAGATTTATAGGTACGTTGAAAATCGGTGATATTGAGCAGGATTGTTTTCTCGAGGAAAAGTAGGTCATCTTTCCTTATTTACTATCTTTTATCTTCTGTTTACCTGGAAAGCCTATGAAGTGATCCAATAATAATCCTAAAAAATTCACTATATTGAGTGCAGAAATTTTCCTGCGACGAGTCATACAGCTATTCTGATTCATAACTATATACATTTCGTTGAAATATACATTTCTAATAAAAAAAACAGTAGATAATTATACAATTATTAAATTACTTGCTTAAAAATGTATCATTAATCATAAAAGAAGTTTAAAACACCACAACGAAACTACAATAAAACTCAATATACCTGCAATTATCAATCCACGAGACTCGAATACGAAAATAAAAGTTTCGCGAGAAAACCACAATCATTTTACATTATACACGTGACGACCATGTGATGCGCCATTGCTAATCTCTGCGCATTAAAAATCGCATCCTGGCTCTTCTCACGCCGCGGCGCATTAATTATATATCGCTCTACGAGCTCGTCCTCGCGGCGCGACAGCGGCCTTTACCAATTTCGGCGGGCCCGTCGCTCGTCTCACCCACGCCCTGGGAGCGTGACGATTCGCGATTAATCGCCGCGTATTATACGAGCCGGCGACGAGACGTTATCGCGCGAGTTTTTTCGTGTCAGGGAAATTGCCGACGCTGACACGCGGCGCGCTGTTTACAGCGTCAATTTGTCATTTTTAATCGCGAGAGAGGTTCGCGTTTTTCTCACGGGGAGCGGTCGCAGCTGAGTTTAATCGTTGCTGTGATGGTTTAAGGTGTGCAAGTTACGGTTATGATTTAATGTGATCTTCTGATATAAAAAAAAAACTTTTATATCAATTTTTAATTGATCATAAAAACCAAGAGTACAATGCTATAAATTTTATAAGATTCTGTAGCACAGTAAAAGTTTCAGGTCGAAATTTGAATTCGTTTTTGCGTGAACTTTTTATTTTTCAGATCTATAGCGATAATAATTTCAATTTGACGAAGCTAAGTGTAGCAGTTTCTTTAATTGTTGTAGAATTTGGATTCATGTACTAGCTGATATATTTATATAGAGCTTAACGAGTATGTTCAGGTGTAAAATAGAATTTTCTTAGAAAAAATTTGGCATCCCATGTGTTAAATTCACACATACAAAGTTACGTAAGAATAGTAGGGAAACAATCCTCACAGGGTGGAAAGTTATTTGCGTGACCTTAACTTGATTTTTTTACAGGTGATATTAATATTTTCTTCAATTAATGTGTCATTATAGACTTGGTAACGTTTTTTGCCACTTGTTATGACTGAAAACAAAATAATGCCTTCTTAACTAGATTCCCATCAGCCGACTGCTGTTGTTTATGCATAAATTAACTCATATATTAATTCCAATAAAATAAATGAAAATTTTACAATATTATGTGTTTTTACACTTATTGTAACTATGCAATTAGATATACAATTTTATTTCTACTAATTCCCTCTTCTCATTATTCTTCTTTCTACGTAAATATATTTATATCGTGACTTTTTCATGACCTATGTTTTTATTCATACAACGAATTGAATTAAGTCCTCCCAATTCCACACATTCAGGCACATATCGCCTATAATCGAAAAAGACACTCCAGCCTCAATAACGTGGCCATTACGAAATCATCGTAAACTTGGCTCGACAACACCTTCGGAGTCTATATTTAGGACGAAAGTTTTTCTAGAATCGCCATCCGCCGCGTCTATCCAATTTCGCGCTGCTTCCTCGCCGCGGGCGCGCGTAGCGGAGCGCGCGAGAGGAAGCCTTGGAGCCAAGCGAAATCCGATCGAGGCGACCGACGCCGGGAAAAGAGAAAGAGAGAATGAGATGGGTGTCATTAATAATTGATGATCCGATGGCTCTTGCCCGCGCTCGCTGGCATATCGAGCTGTCAAGCGCGGCGTCGATGTATTCACGCGCGATCGTACAGTCGACGATGAAAGTTTGCTGGTGACTTTGCTGAATGATAAATAGCGAGGTTTTAATGCAACGTGGAGATTTGGTCTTCATTATTAATAATGGTCGTCCCGAGTCTTAAAATACTCTAATAATATTATACATGACTTTTTATATCAATATAAAAATGGTATAGGAAAATATTTTAGTAGTAAAATACACGAGGGCAAATTGGTCTAACAAATTATAATAAGTAGTTTGTTTTTTAACTGCTGTGACGCACTACAATTCTTCGAAATGGAAATGTTTAAGATAATAATGAAAATTTAAAATACAAGTTTTTTGGTATATCAGTCATATAGTAGTTTTAGTAAAATATTTTTAGCGTTTTCCAAAATTACAAGGAAATTATCACGTTTTATCTATATCTCGACTTCTACTTGTACAAAAAAATTTTGTGCACGTATCATTTCATTTTTTAAACTTATAAAAAGTATCGTAAACACGTTTATAAAAAGAAGATTTATTTTCATGAAATAATTATACCCATAGCAGAAGAAAATTTGATCTATGAATAAATGTTTAACCGTGTCGTGTTTCGAAAAAGCTTTGAATTTTTCGAATCAAACTTTATTTAAGACATCCCTATTGCGTCACAACATTTCATTTTGCAACTACAACCACGTGCACCGCAGCTTGAAAATTTCCTCATTTAAAAACGCCATTTTTATACTCTCAAACCCACTACACTTTTTCTAAATTATAAATTTTCAAAGCCCATTTGCATACCGTATCTACGAACTTTATCCAATTTACTATATTAAAAGAAAACCTGCCGCACCGACTGTACGCCCGATAAATCCTTAAAGAAGTTCACGCGGCGAGGATCTTATACCTCGACACCTCCGCGGCCGCACCCCGGCTCTCCGCAAGCGTCAGAGTAAGTATGTATGCGAAAAAGCTCACGTGCGCGACGTCTCGTGCGCTGGCTGGCGCATCCGTGCAGGTCGTAATTTATATAACGCAAATTATGCAATGATACGCGCGTCGCGTTTGGTGAGGAAAAAAAGGGCTTTGGGCACGTTGCGGCGGTCACGTTTCTCTGATCTTCCTGTAGTCGGACAAAAGCTCCTCCAGCTTGTGCTCGCGTGTCTGCTAACTTGAAAGAGGTGCGAAATGCACGTGATGAGCACGTTTGATTTCGTTGTGGTGAGAGGTCATTTACCTGTTGGATAACATTTTACCTTTCGATTGTATACACGCTTTCGATAATACGTTCACGTTTTTACTCTGTATTCAGTACCTCGCATGAATAAGTATAAAATTTGAACTATTTTGTCTAGTATATAGAAATGACTATCGAAATAAGTCAGTAAATGGCGATAAAAAATGTCTAGTTTCAAGGTCGTGACTTCAACAATTTAATGTCTGTAATAGTAATTTTGCTCTCGTATTTAAAAATATTTACTTGCAACGGATAGTTTATCACGACGTTCACAATAAGTAGTGGTAAAAAATTTTTTTACAAAAATGTATTAATTTTGCCACCTGATTTTATCTCTCTCGCTCTTGCCATAATAAATGACCTTTTTAACTAAAAACTAGCTTTTTTCACGCCAATAAGAAATGTTCGAGAATGATTAGAAAAAGCGTTTCATCACTAGAAAAGCTATATCCCTATGCTTTCGCCATTCCAAGTCCGGCTAGACATTTACATCGGTTAACACTGCCCAAATAAATATTGAACTATACTGCAATTTAATTAACATCGATTAAAACGATACGTAAATGATCCAAAGGCGCATAGCCGACACGCCGAAATCGAACCCGATAACTCGTTAATCACGCGGTGCTTATAAGCGTGCACGATGTGCGACTCCGCTTAAGGAGCATCGCTTCCTAATAGGATTCTCGCGCTGACGCAAATAGCCGTCCCAGGGGACACATCCAATTACTGGATTGAATCGGACCACTTCGCAATCGGATGAATCAAAGGCTGCAGTACGAAGAAAAGTCGACATGCCAGCGCACGCGTACAAATGAATTTTGCATAAGCCGTTTAGCATCGCTAGCAAATCGCTGGTTATAATTTGATTATATTATAATAGCGTAAAAGTATAGTCAAGTAAACAGCATCAGAATTTTTCAAAGCGTAAAAACTTTGTGGTTCTCATGTATCAAATTGAATATGGTGAAGATTAAAGTTGGAACATTTCCGACCAAAATTAAGTAGGCTTGACGTACTTTTGTTTGCTAAAGTGCTTCTCACGGAAGAATTCTTAAAAATAATAACAATAAATTCCCTCTTATAAACTCAGTAAAGCTCATTCAACAGCTCTTAATTTACTCGCGAAAATCTCCACGCACCCGTAAACAAATAAAATAATTTGCGTACAATGAGCCGAAATATCCTGTTCCCCGGATCAATGCGAAGAACACGCAAGGATGTGCAAATCCGCAGCGATAAAGCGTGTTTTTTCGCTTGGCCCGAATGGCTATAAACACTGAAGGACGAGCGAGCACTTCCGCGATAAAACTGTAAATGATTGTTATATGTTGACGGTGACGGGTGGTGGCACGAAAATTCGCCGACGAACGTAAGGAAAGTCGTCGATTGATGGATGGAGTTCGGCCATGTAATAATTTGTTATATTGCAGAAGTTTTATATCGCAATCTCACGCTCATAATTTTTTTTTTTTTTTGTAGCGCTTGTATAACAAAAATCCGTGGTACCTATTTCTTAGTTAATAATTTTGTTTCGTCTTATATTTTTTCAGATTTTATATATATATACTGATAGAAAGGAATATTTGAGGCAAAGCCCTGTGACTTAACAGTTAAGTCATGAAACTAAAATTATTAAAAATAGGTTGATATTGTTATTAAACAAGTCAAATTTCATTACGTATTAATAGTTAGAGTATATCTACAACTTCTTATGAAGTTTTTATCGCTTGTTAACATTTTGTTTAACGCCTAATTGACA